>CAIGRR010031800.1:0-10795 GCA_903798365.1 Fraxinus sp. 1973-6204
TAATACCAATACCAAGTCCAAGCCCACGACCCAGTCAAGCCGGCGCTCGTGTGGGCTTTGGCCCAACTTATTAGCATATATGTTCTCTTCCCTTCAAAGACTGTTGGTACCCTTTGGACCCCAAATTCAAGTCCCAACTTGAGCAATATAAAGTGATATATATTCTTCTAACTTTTCTATGCGGGATTGACAATTTTTCAAATTTTCACCAATTTTTATTCCAATTTATTTCAACTTCAAGTAGTCATCTTTTGGCCTTAATTTCTCATTCACCTTAAATTGATTTTGAAAAAATAAATACATTACATTAATCTACTCACGGAGTAAAGCACACTCGGCCAAAGAAATATTTTGTCCAAGTAACAAAACCTATTAAAATAATTGGTTAAAAGTTGATCAAACCAATTAATAAAAACTAATTTTCTCAACAATATATGGCAAAACAAATAAAGAGATATGAATCACATATAGAGATATATAGATGAAAACCATTAAAGGAGATGCGCAAACCTTTCCTATCATCAAAAATTTCACCTTACATAATGTCCAATCCTTTTTTTTTTTCATGGATTATGTCATAAATGCATAGTACATAGGGTATATTTGCCCTACCACCACAATCACAGTTGAATCAAAGTTTAAATTTTTGGGTTAACTTACGGATTAATGGACGGATTCTATCTATTGCCCTATAGTTGCAATTAAAATGAAAGGTTTGGGACTTTGAATGTACAAATAAAATATTTGGGTATAGTTTGTAATAAATTGAAAAACTTGGAACTCCCGCTGTATTTTTTTCCCAATTCACTCAGAAAAACAATACCCCCGAAGAAGTTTTGTAATTTCATAATTACGTTTAGCAAAACATTTAGGGAAAATTGTAACTTCAGTCCCTAAGTGCGACAATTGAAATAGCTTGGGGGCTGAAGGTGCAAATCTTCCATAAATCCTCCAACTGGTCTATGACCATTTGCAAACATTATCTACTTATCACTTGCCACGTGGCCAATCTCACCAAGTAAAAGCTCTCGCTTCCCGCACTTAACCAAAACCCAATTTCAAAATTCAACATATAAATTCTCCCCTCTCTCTGTCCCACCCCCATATATTCCTATTTTCCGCTCTTTATTTCCCTGATTCCAAACCCTCGTTCCAAATACACACAACACACACTTAAATCAGTTGATTTCACACACATACTAACACACAAAATGCGTGAAATCCTTCACATTCAGGGCGGCCAATGCGGCAACCAGATCGGAGCCAAGTTCTGGGAGGTGGTTTGTGCGGAGCACGGCATCGATTCCACCGGACAGTACATCGGCGACTCGGATCTGCAGCTGGAGCGGGTCAATGTGTACTACAATGAGGCTAGTTGTGGCCGATTTGTCCCCCGGGCTGTACTCATGGATCTCGAACCGGGTACTATGGATAGCATCCGGTCTGGCCCGGTTGGACAGATCTTCCGGCCGGATAACTTCGTGTTTGGACAGTCCGGTGCTGGGAATAACTGGGCCAAGGGGCATTACACTGAGGGTGCTGAACTTATTGATTCAGTGCTTGATGTGGTGAGGAAAGAGGCTGAGAACTGTGACTGCCTCCAAGGTAAATTTGTTTCTGCGACTGTGTATATGGGCGCCTTTATCTAGATCTGCATCTATCATGTATATTTAAATCATATGCTTGAGATTTTTGAATTAGTTATGCATTTACCCTATTATAATAAATATATGTATGGAAACCTTATTGTCGGATCCAGTTTGTTAGTAGCTGCCTCTGTATAAGTATAGATAGCCTAATTTTCGAGGTTAAGTAGTTCTATTTTGAGTCTTGTAACTGTTAACATTTGAGCTGGTGTTGACTCATTTAGAGATTTTAAAATCAATGGATTTCAGTTGTGTGTTATTCATGTCTGCGTTATATGATGTGTCTTTTATCGATTTCTGCTCATGGGGTCTATCTCATATTTATCTATGTAGCTGAAGTTGGTTGCACAATGCATTGCTATAGGTTGATACATCACTACAGAGAAATTCTTTGGGACTCTGTATACAAAATGTTGCTTGTATTTCACTTAAAATTTACTCCACATTGCATTTGAGGTACAATGCTTAACAAATGTTTGGAGTTCCTCTTGTTCTTGTTAGTAAATTGGTAGGTAGCTGACATTTGGTGTTTGAAGTCAGTGATACAATTAATTGCCAACACAAATATGGACATGAAATTTTGTTATTTGGTACTTGAAAAGATAGGTTGTGTTCACAGCGATCTTAATTGGGAAAGATTGTTGATTAATTGCGCTAAACTAATAAACTTGGCAAACTTGAAGAGTTTTATTTTGAGCATCCATTCACACGCCTAAAATCATGTCACATACTGAAATCTTTGTGTGTTAGTGATCTATATGCTTCTTGGTTGCAAATAAAATTCTCTCTGAAAACTGTTGTGGTTGCATATATATTAACACGCATGGTTTTTCATATGAATTGCCTAATTCCATCTGTCCTGTATTTTGCTTAATCTAATTCACATAATATTTGTTTATTGGACATTTCTTTTGCATCTAGGAGTAGTGTCAAAATTTATGCTGGTTTCCTGATGATGGTTTTCTGATGATTTTATTGTTGTTTACAGGTTTTCAGGTTTGTCATTCATTGGGGGGAGGCACAGGGTCAGGAATGGGGACCTTATTGATATCCAAGATAAGGGAAGAATACCCAGACCGAATGATGCTGACATTCTCTGTGTTCCCATCTCCTAAGGTGTCTGACACAGTGGTGGAGCCATACAATGCAACACTCTCAGTTCACCAGCTCGTTGAGAATGCTGATGAATGTATGGTTCTTGACAACGAGGCACTCTATGATATTTGCTTCCGCACTCTCAAGCTCACAACTCCTAGTTGTAAGTTGCTGATTCCCTGCTAATTTTCATTTTTCTCTTGTTTCAGAAGCTAGGAATATTATATTGTTCGTCTTTCTTTTGCTTCTTGGAAATCAGAGAACAGGCCAAATTACCCTATGAAGTTTTCTTATTTCAGTTTTACTGAAAAAAATTTCGTATGGATATTCCTTTTATTGCAGTTTTTCTGTTCCTCTTTTTTAGGCACCCGATTTTTCCATGTTAATAACTGTGCTTGTATGTGAATGTCACTGTCCATTTTTAAAACGACTGATTTGCTTGTGCTGTAATGCTACAGCACAAGTCTCATGATGTGAAGTCTAAGATACTCTTCTGTCTTGTGTGCAAAGATACATCTATAATATTGCCTGATTCTTAACTGCCAAGAGTACTTGTTAAGGAATTATATGTGTGTGTCTTGCAGTGTTAACAAGTTATGTTGACTGAATTTTGGTGTTTGATATGCCTGTTTGGGTAACAGTCTGACTTCATTCGGCCTCCACATCTTATTAAAACCTTCACATTTGATTATTAAAATAAATTGTGTTGGTTGTGACAATGTTTAATGACTGAAATTTCATCATGCCTCTGGTTCTGTCATCAGTCTTGACATCAGCACAACCTGTTGGCCAACCTCTGATGGTATATATTATGTTTTGCTGAATTTTGTCATATGAGAAGACAGAAGATATAATACTGTTCGTGCTATTTTCCATTGAATGTGATTCTATTCTGCCATTTTGTCCCAAACATGGGAATAAATTGTTCTTGAATGCTACTTGGTTGAGGACTGATTGATCTTGTTTCTTACTTATTACCAATCTGTTATTCTCTTTAGTTGGAGACCTGAACCACCTGATATCTGCCACAATGAGTGGTGTCACTTGCTGCCTTCGCTTCCCTGGACAGCTCAACTCAGACCTTCGGAAATTGGCGGTCAATCTCATACCATTCCCACGGCTTCACTTCTTTATGGTTGGTTTTGCTCCACTCACATCTCGTGGATCTCAGCAATACCGTGCCCTTACTGTTCCCGAACTCACCCAACAAATGTGGGATGCTAAGAACATGATGTGTGCTGCTGATCCTCGACATGGACGGTACCTCACCGCATCAGCTGTTTTCCGTGGCAAGATGAGCACGAAGGAAGTCGACGAGCAGATTATCAATGTCCAGAACAAGAATTCATCCTACTTTGTTGAGTGGATTCCAAACAACGTGAAATCCACCGTTTGCGACATCCCACCCACTGGTCTGAAGATGGCTTCCACTTTCATTGGTAACTCGACTTCAATCCAAGAGATGTTTAGGAGGGTTAGCGAGCAGTTCACTGCCATGTTTAAGAAGGTATGGACGAGATGGAGTTCACGGAAGCCGAGAGTAACATGAATGATCTAGTTGCAGAGTACCAGCAGTATCAAGATGCCACTGCTGATGAGGAATACGATGAAGAGGAATATGAAGAGGAGGTCGCCTAATCAAAGCACAAAGAAGAGTCTTCGTTGTGTTTTCTTATATAAGGTCATCGGGTTGATGAGTACATTCCATTATGTTCTGTTAAGGTTTCTCTTTTCTTGTTGCCAAGATTTGCTAGTTTGACTTGTTTCGTAAATCTAGTTTTGGTTGGAGAATGGGTTAGTTCCTTAAATGGTCATGGAACTTTTCTCAAAATTTCCACAGGGTCATTGAACTTAAAAACTACCCCCATTAGTCACTTAAATTTGAAAATTGGTATCACGTTCATCATTACGTAAACAACGCTTGTAAAATTGGAAGGATTTGATGACATATTTAATGGTATGGCTTATATGGCACACATTTCGAAACTATTAAATTAGATTTTTATATAAATCATGTTATAATTAGCTGGATGAGGATTCTTGTACATTGGGGACTCCATAAGGCTTGACATAATGGCCACATGGTAGTCCCCTATGGGAAGGTTGCCGGAATCCTCATCCAACTAAGAGTAGTGCTATGGGTACATTGGGAGCTTCATAAGGCTTGACATAATGGTCACATGGCAGCCCCCTATTGGAAGGTTGTCGAGCCCACCCATAGCACTACTCTAATTAGTTATATACTATAATAATTCAGTTCATAAAATTTGTGAAATTCAAATTTTGAAAAACTCTGCGTTTGAATAAAATTACACATTCAACAATCACTAAAAAAACTCAAATATGCATTGTATGATTTGTGAATAAAAAATGGGGAAGTGCTATCATCTTCAGCTAAAATCATAAAACCCTAATAATCATAAAATATCATCTTCAACTGAAATCAAAACAATAATGAAATGATTACCATTAGAGAAAATACATGAAAATATAGCAATATATAAAGAAGCATTTGAAAAAAATAAGGATTACGTTTTATTGTGAATTTGATGAATTTAGTATTACCATTAGTGGAAGTACACGAAGACAAATTTTATCAGTTTTTATTTGTGTTTTTGAAAGAACAAAACCGTGTTAGAAGATGAGTTTTGCCTACACAGAAGTATTGCCTTATCAACTACTTTACATTAAAGTTTGGATGAATATAGCAATTTTTAAATTTTTTAAAATTGTATTAGGGATGTATTTAGAGTGATGAATATATAAAATTTGTGTGAATCTGTAGTATTTAAAAGAATGAATTTAATAAGGACAATATTGAAATTTGATGTCGATGAAAATAGTATTTTTTTTAAAAAAAATTAATAGGGATTGATATAGAGTATGATGAATATATAATAATTGCGAATATAAATAGTAGCACCCTTAAAAAATGTCACATACATGTAGACTCATGGCAAGTGTCATTTACGGAGTGATGGATGAGATACCAATTTTTAAAATTAAGTGACTAATGGGGGCAATTTTAAAGTTTGGTGACCCCGTTGGAACTTTACGAAAAGTTCAGTGACCATTTAGAGAATTAATCTGAGGAGGATCAATTGAAACTTTGCGAATATCCATTTAATCAATTGATTGAATGGTATAGCTACCCATCTAATTCAGTACATTGTGTTATGCCACAACACCGAGGCCCTAGTCAAAGTGCTCGTCGCAGTCCACGCAGAGAGAGTCAACAAAGACCCAATTGGTCGAATGCAAAAAGTCAAACAAAGGCTGAAGCTCTTGTGCCGAAGCACTGCCTAAATGGCTGAAACTCTTAAGCTGAAGTGCTATGTAAGAAATCAAAGAAGAAGCCGAACCTCTTCACACAGAGGACCACTAATACAAAGCTCCCTCCGATCGAAGCTCTTAGTTCATCCGAAGTCCTTGAATCTAAAACTGTCTTTTACAAGATTTGTAGACAATCTTTAGGAATGATTGATATAACGTTTGTAATAAAGAATGTCTGGTATGTCAGCCTAATGTATAGGGTGGCTGACCCGTTGTTGATATATTTAAATGATAGACTTAGTGATTTGATGCTTCAGTCAAGGAGATGAGCCACGTGGTTCTTATCCAAGATCACCACGTTGACAAAAAATCTATAAATAAATGATCTTTGTATATTGTAAATGATGGTCTTTTGAATATTGATTATAATATACAAGAATACACTCAAGAAAAATGCCCTCACTATATCTTTTTGCTTGTTCTATATTTGTTAGTTTGCCACTTTGTTGGTGATTGTTTGTTAACGCAATCATCTTAGTCACTATAGCTAGTACTAGAACACTTTTGTCTCGCACCGTAAACCATGTCTCACATTTATGCTCCATCCTCTTCCGTATCGGTTCTCCAGTCAAAACGCATCGGAACTTGCTCAAGATGGCGCGAATGAGCCAAACATATGTTGTCCACGTTGGTGTCACGAAAAATGGGATCAACAGATTGACGTCGTCTGTGTGAAACCACACATTTAACCACGAAGAGCATGTGGGAAAAAGCCAGTTGGAAACAACTCTTATTGTGAAGTGATTCTCAACTCTTTTAAAAAGGAGCGTTCTTAAAGAAAGAATCATTGAGAAATACCAAGGTAAACTGTTTGATTAGAAGCCAGTCTAATCCTTGCAAAAATGAATATCATTTGTTCGGAAAAAAAAAGCTTATTATCATAAGTTCAAATAATGAAGAATCCGCACCTCGAAGGGCTAGGGAACACCTTGAATAAGGGGAACCCTCACATGTTGTCCTAGCTACTCGCTATCGACCTCACCAACAACACATATGAGGTGTGTCTATGATAGCTATTAGGCTCACTAGGGAGGCGGCTACAATGGCCGCAAACATGAGAAATATAGCTAAACAGAACATAGCCATGCATGAGCTGCTAAGGAACATGCAGGGCTAGGGATGACAAAAAAGTTTGATGGCTCGGGCTTGGTTCGAAAAAAGCTGGAGCCGGGCCCAGCTCGAGCTCGGTTACATTGAGCCGAGCCTCATTTTTTTGACCGGGCTTTACTAGGCTCGGCTCGGCCCAAAAAAGCTCGAGCCGAGCACGAGCTTTTTTATTTAATTTATAGTACGTACAAACTGTACAAATTTTAAATTCTTTAAGTAAAAAATGTAGATTTGACATTAAAAAAAAAAAAAACCAAGTCGGCTAAGGCTTGGGCCGAGCCTCATTTTTTTGGCCGGACTTTGCTCTGCTCGGCTTGGGCCCAAAAAAGCTTGAGCCGAGCCCAAGTTTTTTTTTTCAGCTCGTGGCTCGGCTCGACTCGTTGACATGGCTATGCAGGGCCAATGAGGATACCTAGTTCCTCCATATACAGTCCAAGGAAATGCATATCACTGTCCTTCACAAGGAAACTAGTACCATGGTGAAGAGGAAGTCCAAAGCTAAATGACTGACTACCAACATTACACAAGGGAATAAGCTCCCCAAGAAAGGGAAGTTGGGATTGATATATCCACCAACTATGCCACTAACCAACCCACTGAGGTCCCATTCAACTTGCCAAAGTACAATAAAGAATAGGATCATACACAAAATGCAGCAAATAAGTTTAGATGTCAAGATAGAAAGGTAAACGACTTTCTAACACTTGTACAAAATTATAAATTTAAATAACAAATTGCAAAAGAAATAAGCTAAAGAGCACTGCAAAGCATCAAAGTTAGTAGAAGGTACGGAAAGTAAAACGTAAGTACATAGACAAACAAAATTTTTATTTATTGAATAAATAATTATAATGGTGGGCCAAAGCTATTTACATGAAAGTACAAAAAATAAAAACCTATCAACTAAACAGGTGGGGGACGGGGAGCTCCAAAGGGAACAATAGCATTGGGAGCCACGGGTTCAGAAATTTCTTCAGCAACCCCATTTTCAATCTCGATCACATGGCTATCCTCTACCGGAGTTTGAGGCTCATGTTCTCCTTTAAGAAATTCTGACCTCCACTAAGAGGTATTGATGGCTTCAGAGTTGACTTCAATCCATTCCACTATCTCGGTGTAAGCATACCTCCGCAATACTTTGCGAAGCTTTGGTATGCCTCCGTTAGGTGAAAGTTGGCAATGTAGTACTTCACAGCCTCATCACTAGCAGATTGAGCCTCCTGCCTCGTCGTCTCAAGCTCCTCTGTCAAGCCGAAAACTTTGACGTTCAGTCATCCCACCTGCTGCTTAAAAGAAGCATTCTCCTTACTTGTATTCTCCAAGGCCTTAGCAGCTAGCTTCTGGTGGGCATTAGAAGTCTCCACCCGTTTCATTATGGAAGTCACTTCACTTTGGGACAAGTGGACTTCCTTCTTCAAATTTTCAATCTCCGCCAATACTGAAGCGAGCTTCACAGATTCTTCAGCCTGCTGATTCTTCATTGCCTCAGCCTTAGCCTTACTGGTTGTCTCCTTGACCTGGGAGACTTTATTCACAAACTCTCCATTTTTGCTTTGTAAGTTTTTAAAGGGGCTTCTGCCTCTATGGTCACTACGAAAACCCTCCCCGCCTGGCTGACCATGGTGGAAAAGAGGTCCGTCGCGCCGCTGGTCTCTACGAAGTTCTACCACCTATCCATCCAGAACTTGTGAAATGTGGATGTGGCAGTTTGAACCTCTGGAGGAAGCATGGTCACAACCTCTAAAGCTAGTTCATCGCTCCATTGGAAGACCCAATGCCCCAGTTAAAGTGCCACGTAGTAGTCCACGTGGAGAGGAAAGTCAACAAAGACCCAATTGGTCAAATAAAAAAAAATTCAAACAAAGACTGAATTTCATGTGCCGAAATACCGCCTAATGGTTGAAGCTCTTAAGCCAAAGAAGTCGAAGCTCTTCACACAGAAGACTACTAATACGAAGCTCTCTCTGATCGAAACTCTCAGTTCATCCGAAGTCCCTGAAGTTGAAGCTGTCTCTTACAAGATTTGTAGGCAGTCTTTAGGAATGATTGATGTAACATCTATAATAAAGAATTTCAGGTGTGTTAATCTATTGTATAGGATGGCTGATCCGTTGTCGATATATTTAATTTATGATAGACTTAGTGATGTGAGACTTCAGTCAAGGAGATAAGGCCACGTGGTTCTGACCCAATGATCACCGCGTCGACCAGAAATCTATAAATAAGTAGTGTTTGTAAATTGTAAGGATGGTCTTCTGAATATTGATTATAATATACAAGAATACACTCAAGAACAATACTCTCACCGTATCTTCTTACTTGTTCTACATTTGTTAGTTTGATCTTAGGTTATTGCCACTTTGTTGGTGATTGTTAGTTAGAGCAATCGTCTTAGTCACTATAGCCGATACTCGAACATTTTTGTCTTACGTCGTATAGCATCTCTTGCGTTCACGCTCCCTCCTCTTCTGTACCGGTTCTTCAATCAAACGTGATGGAAATTTCTCGAGTTAGTGTAAGTGGGCCCGACATCTGTTGGTGTCACGAAAAATCGAGTTCAACACCTTGAACTCGCACGTTCTAATTTCTTTCTTTATGTTATATAAAATTTAGTTTGTCTTACCTATTTATTTGTTATATGAGCTTTCTTAGGTTGAGTTCTTGAAAATGAGAGGGCCAAACTCGGCTATTAATTAGAATGTCTTTTTTTCCTCGTGCAAGTTATATCGAAGACAAAAATTGATGATTTAGTTGATTATAATAAAAAAAAAAAACCTCAAATATCAATAAAAGAAGTGGATCTTAATTAATTAGTTGGTGTGCATAATTGTCATTCACTTATAAGCATATAATTTACAATACTCCCACTTGAATGATACATTATAAAATACTACCTCATTAAAACCTTATCAAGAAAGCTTAATAAGACAAAACTTGAGTTAAGGAAAATGAGTTTAGTTGCTTCCACCGACTTCAGTAAAATGAAATTTTTTTATATCGAGCCATCTATGCCTCATATGTCAGTGTCTTTAATATTGCAATTCTGGTGAACCACGTCTCATGTTGTTTTGTTATAACCTTCAAATAGCACTGTCTTCATGCGCAATATTTATCAATATTTGATGACTGTAGTAACATGATGATTCGAAAAACAGCCGTTGTTGATCTTTTCAGAAGTTTCATACATAATTTCTCGTAGATTATAGACATTCATTACACAAATAATATATATCGGTAAAACCTTATTAGGAAAAATTTTGTGAGAAAAATTCTAATGAAGAAAAAAGAGTACATTATTCTTTTAAGTATGCTAAAAAAGTTGCCTCGTTAAAAATCTTACCTAGGAAACTCAACGGGACAAAACCTTAATCAAGAAAAAAGAGTACAACGCGTATTTACTTCCCCTCATGATATTATCACTTGAACTATATCCTTTAGACATAAAATACTTCAAGAATAATATTAGAATTGTATAAAATAAGTTGGTTATAATCACATTTATTATATACTTATCAAATTTCATGCATTGTGAGACAAATAAAATAAAGACTTGTGATTATATCCATCACATGATAATTTATCTATTTACACAAGTATTTGAAAATTCATTATAT
>CAIGRR010031816.1:0-12864 GCA_903798365.1 Fraxinus sp. 1973-6204
CCCCCTTTCCATGTAATTTCAAAAAGGAAAAACATCACTAGCTGTGCAGGGATCATGAATGACTTAAAATAAAAATATCTTGACAGCAAAGACTTTGCTTTGGAATAGCATGGATAGAAAATAATATTCATTCAATTTTCATCAGCACGTGAGATTTTCAGCTAAGAATTTCATGTACTATTTTAATAACTTGATATTTTCTTTTGTCATGGTGCAATTATCTTTATAAGCCCTAAATACTTGCACCGAAGCTTGTTTGTAAATTGTAATATATCTTTTCTTATTGTTTGATCCTGCAGCAAAAAGCACCTCCAATGGGTTCAAAAGCAGTTGAAGATTTAATAGAGGCTTCATCAGGTGCCCATTTTTCTGGATTTCACTTGGATAATGGAGAGCCAGGTATTTCACAAGCGGAGCAAACAAATACCTCTACCACTGAAAATATCAAGCAACCTTTCGTGATTGGTATGTGCTAGAACTATCATAATAAGAGTCCTATTTTCTTGTTAACAATGCCGAAACTGAAACGAGATTATCATGATTTCATGATAATATGCTAGAGGGAAATGAATTCTGGTAGCGTCATTTGATGCTGCAGCATGTTAGTAATTACAACCAAACCAATCATAATATCCTGTTTACCAACACCTGGTTCTCTGAACTCTGAACTCTGAACTTCTCTTTGGGAATATTATAATAAATCTGGGTTATCTTGATAGTGTTGAAATATCTTTATTCATGTGAATTTTGGATATATAACTGTAATAAGTTATTTGTGCTTTTGGTAATTTCCTCTACTATTTTCTGAAAAATATCATTTACGTATTTTCCCTCTTACTAATTTAAGTTTCATGTTCTTGACCTCATCTGTTTTTAATTTCGCAGGAGTTGCGGGAGGTGCAGCTTCTGGGAAGACTACAGTATGTGATATGATTATTGAGCAGCTACGCGATCAGCGTGTTGTACTTGTTAGCCAGGTATGGTCTTTACAACAAGAAGCTATTGTATTGCTATTATGAAAGAGAGCTTCTTTAAGTTTACATACGAAATGGCCTATCTATCTAAGCAGTCATTCTCTTAATGGGTCCTTGGTACCACCACCACTTGTTGATGTATGTACATTTTTTAGTTTATCCCTTCTATTTTGACTATTCATCCATCTTAACCTCCTTATTTCCACGACCTTACCTTGTGAACATTTTGTCATTCAATAATCCAATACTAGTTATTTAAAGAATAATTGATTAATGTCTATTTTGTAAAACTTTATGGTCGTTTTATCTCTCCAGCTAATATACTTCCCGTGTTAATATTTTTGGCAGGATTCTTTTTATCACAATTTGAATCCAGATGAACTTAAAAGAGTTCATGAATACAACTTTGATCATCCTGGTGGGTTTGGTGTTAGATTTTCTAACTTGTATATGCTACCTTTTTAGTCCAGTATTCTTTACGTCCATGAATAGGTTCCCATTTTCTTTTGAAAGTCTTGAACCATACCATTGTCATTGGATCCTGATTATATTGTTTTAGAGAAGTCTGCATTTGACCCTTCATTTCCAGCTCTTATACTATTGTGTGGAAGTTCTTTTCTCCTTCACTTTGCTACTTATTGCACGTTTACTGAGCAGTGATAGCTATGATGCTGATCCAGCAAATTTAAAAAGATATTGTTCTGCTGTAGCTCTGTCTTGCATGTCCCTTTTGGTGACAAGGTTTATAGCTCTTAGACAGCATGATATTGTGCAATTATTATGAAGGCTTTGATCCCGTTGAAGAGAAAGGGAATGGAAAAAACTACTGAAAAGGCACATTAATATAATGACAACAAAATAATGTCTATTTGAAAATTTCTTATTTTCTTTTAGGTGGTAATGTCGCTTCATATTAGACTTGTCATCTTCGATTTCACAGTTTCATGTTTCATCATTTTGCATCATTTTTTTATTTTTATTTTTTCAAGTGCAGATGCATTTGACACTGAGCAATTATTACATATTATGGAACAACTGAAGCATTTCCAAGCTGTAGATATTCCAAAGTATGACCTTAAGAGTTATAAGAGTGACGTGTTCCCTGCTCGAAGGGTAATTTCTTTTTCCTATTTTCCTTTGTTTTCTTTTCTGCTATGGAAAATGACACCCCATGTTACACTAAGCACATACTGTATAAAAAAAATGCCTGTGGTTGCCAAAGGGAGTTGTTTGAGTAAGTAATCACGATATGCCAAGAAAATCAGAAATTATCGTTGGGCATGTGCCTTTCTTGGTGCTCTATCTCTGATTTGCTAATTTCAATTTCCTTGGATTGTTGATATAATTATTATGCTATCCAGGATTCAATATTATAAGCTTTATAGGAACATAAAATGTCATTAAATGAAAATTCAGATATACATTCCTACTTAAGAAAAATATCAATATTATTAAGGAGGGTTTTCTGGGTTCAACCTTCTCCCAACTTGATTTTGGCTTGGAAGATGGATGCACACAGATATACAAACCATTCACGAGTAACTTTAAATAGTTTTCTTCACTATGAACAGAACTGATCTCCTGCTCATAGTTGCCACATGACCCCGGTTGGCAATGTATTTCCTGCCCACATGGCCAGGAGATAAGTTCTGTCACTATGAATTGTAATATTAGCAAAAAAATTACGGATGATAAATAGCCCGCATTATGCTTTCCCTTTTCTTTTCTCATTTTTGATTATTTGATTTGCATCAATATACCCACTTGTTGTGTTACATCTGGCAGGTAAATCCCTCTGATGTTATTATTTTGGAAGGTATACTGGTTTTTCATGATCCCCGTGTTCGAGATTTGATGAATATGAAGATATTTGTTGATATAGGTTCTCTCTCTCTCCCTTTATATATATATGCGTGTGTGTGTGTGTGTGTATATATATATATATATTTTTTTTTCCTCCTAGTTTGGTTTAGATTAAAATCAGATTTTCAGCATATTTTTTCTTTTGAAGTTGATGAAATGTGTGGTTGAAAAGTTGATAAAAGTTGTGGATTCCATTAAATGTGGTTGAAAATGAGTGAGGAGAAAATGATAGAAAATGGGGGTCAAACAAAAGCTTTATATTTTTATCCAAAATGACTTTTTTTCTTCTTTTACTTGTGTATGCAACACTGCTAATATAAGAAACTTTTAATATAGTGGTCTTGCCGAGTGTCAATATATATTTAAATTTGTGTTATTCATCGCTCATCATGTCTTTGTATGTATACTTACATACATATATACACCCGTATGTATTTGTGTATTTTTATTTTCTTTATGATGCCAAAAATTCATTTAAGAATAATATCCCAAAGGAACATGCTGGAGACATGGACATTGACAATATTCAGGAAGATATAAGCCAAAGCGTGCTGGAAAACCTAGAAACAGGCCATATAAAAGATGAGTTGAGCCAAACCCTTGACAAAATCTGCCTGGGATCAGGCTGCGATGAAATAGCTCAAAATTGATATTTCTTGCTATTTGCTACTCTACCTCAGATTGGAACCATGTTGGTTAATTTATTATTTTTTTGTTAGTGATAGAGACCTAACAATAAATGTGGGGCTTCTCTAATTTGTACACTTTCTCCTTTTCTTCTCATTTCTGTTGTTTTTTGTCATGAACTTTGTACTTGTTTTATATTCCTGTGACGTTGATATGAATTTTCTGTGCAGATGCTGATGTACGCCTGGCAAGGAGAATAAGGCGTGACACAGTCGAAAAAGGTAGAGATATTGGTACGGTACTTGATCAGGTATGAAATATTCAGCACATATTTCATTATTTTGTATTGAAAATATGCATTGCACATGGCTAATTTTTGATAAACTCTCGCCTGTGTAACTAATTACATGTAAAATATCTTGCTCCATGTTGTAAGAAAAGTGATATAAACAAGGACTATTATTGACCAAAGCACATATTTCAATCGCAACACATAAAAACAGAGAGAAAGAACATTGACGAGGACCAATTAGATTATCACAACATAAACTAATTTTCCAGAAATCCTAATGAATTACATTTTAAGAAAACCAGACTTCCATCATTACAAATTTCATTTATGTGCATGTTGTTGATCTTCACTTTGTTTATTCTGTGATAAATTTGTCACATGATGCTTTTTTAGCCCGTGACTACATATTTCTACAATCCTTGGGTCATTAGCTTTTATTGTAAGCATGGAATTAGTTATTTCGGGGAAACTTTTTTTCTGGATGTATATGCATGTCTTCCCTGATAGTTGTTACCATCTTATCTGGTCTTCTTATATAAGATGACTTGTGATATTTTATAAGATAACGACGAAAAGTATGTCCCGATCTGGTGAGTTGGTGTGTGGTATTGTACTTTTGTTCAGCAGTTTACCACAGAAAGTGTCTCAGATGCAAGTGCTCTATTTAGGTTAGCTGACATTGGAAGTGATATTTAGCCCGAAAAATACAAAAATTTGGCAAAGAACTCTCACGAGAAATCTAATTTGAAGCTAGTTGTTTATGGTAGTCTTTTATGTTCACAATCCATTAAGAATACGAACTATTGAGAAACAGACTACTGGGGCATGACAGGCAGAATCCCTGTATCAGAAGTTGAAGTTATATTCCTGAATTGGGAAAACTGGAGTGCTGTGTGTGGTGAATCTGGTGATCGTATCTGGTATTCCCTAGGCAAGATCTGCATAGCGGTGCCTGGTTTTTTCTTGCCCTTTATTCCTAATTTAAAGAGTCCAGACATTTTGCACATTGTTTGTTGAAGGGATCACTTTTGAATTATTTATGAACTTATTTTTTGTCTTTTTGGATAATTACATTCTATGCATCAAAACCTTATTCTGTGTCATTTTTCTTCTATGCTTTTGTGTTTATACCTTTTGAATTCATTTAATATTTAGGTTCTGCTCTTTCTTTTTTCCATTATTGATATTGTTACTCGTGTGATTAATACTTTTTGTTTCCTAGTGTTCAATTTTCCTTATTTATAGCTGTATTCCATCTGCTTGCAGTACTCAAAATTTGTGAAGCCTGCTTTTGATGATTTCATACTTCCAACAAAAAAGTACGCTGATATTATCATTCCTCGGGGAGGAGACAATCATGTTGCTATTGATTTGATAGTGCAACATATTCAGACTAAACTTGGTCAACACGATCTTTGTAAAATATATCCTAATCTATACGTCATTCAATCAACTTTCCAGGTATTCTTTCCTCTGGGTAACTTTATATATTAACTCACCGTATTATTTATGTTTGAACTTTGGGATTCTTTGTTCTATAACAGATCTAAGCTTCTTTTAATTGTGAAGTCCTAATGTCAATTGCTTTATATATATATCTTTCCTCTATGATAATTTTTAATACATCCAGATACGCGGCATGCACACGCTAATACGTGATTCTCAGACAACAAAACATGATTTTGTCTTTTATGCTGATAGGTTGATCCGCTTGGTAGGTATTTTCCATCTATAAATGTGTTCAATTGACAGCTGTACTGCTACAATCTTTTGAATAGCAACAGCTACCACTCATTTCTTTATTTCAATTTTCACTTGACTAGAATTCATGTATTTTAGGTTGTTGAACATGGTCTCGGTCATTTGCCATTTACAGAAAAGCAGGTGATCACTCCAACTGGTAAGCCACCCGTATTATTATTATAATAAATATCCTGTGGTATGTCCCCAAGTTTCTCCTGTCATTTGTCTGAATGCGTTTTAGTGATTTTTGTCCTCGAGATGAAGTCCTTTACTCATTTCTGATTTAAACTTAATTGGTGAGAAGGCCTTTTTTTGGTCAAGATGAAAATTCAAGGCATTACTCTAATCAATGAAACAGATTCTCAGTCATGCATATAATCCTAAACTACTAATAGAGAAACATATAGTGTTTGTCAAGAGTGGTGGAAATTGGTTTTTGAAGGCAATTTGCCTGAACAGCTCCGGATCCAATTAATTTAATCTCAGTTTCTGTCTTTAGTACAAATCAATTTCTAGATCCCTTGACTCCTTTCTAACTCATTTTCTTTTGTTATTTTCAATCTTTTCTTCTGTAACTAAGTTCATGATTCTAATCATAGACTTGCAAGGACACATACCCATCCAACTATATTTATTTTCATTATGGAAATCAATATGCTATTTGTAATGCAGCAGCTACGATTTTCTGTTGTTGGGCGTGAGATTTATGAAGTGCTATGCTTCTGTTGGTTAGGTTTATCATACTGTCAGATAAATGGTATTGGGGTTTTTAGCTATAGAAGCAAGACACTGACTTTTTACTTGTTTAGATGCCATGTTTATCGGGGGGGAAAGTGTTCTCTTGAAATGGTGATTATTTCTTTTTGGAAACTGATGTTGTCTTTGGGGAAGTATTCATTCTTGAAATGGACTTCACAACTACCTCTATGAATTGAGTAACTCAATTATCAAGCAAAAGTCTGAATTATGCGTTTTAAGTACACATCTCTTTGTTGAAAATGTCTAGATAGCTAGGTGCTAAAAGTTGTAATAAATGATCTGTTGGTTTGGTTCTATGCTTGTTTATCTCTATCGTATTTCCCCCAATAATAATTCTTTATCTCAGCTTAGATTCTTCATTATTTCAATTTAATAGCATTCTGCTCTTCAAATACAGGATCTGTATACATTGGAGTGGACTTTTGTAAGAGGTTATGTGGCGTCTCCATAATTAGAAGGTAAAAAAGGTTGCATGGCAGTTCTCTCTCTCTCTTCCCCCTGTTGGTGGGTAGTTGATATTTCTCTCCTTGCATGCTGTTTACGCCCGTCCAAGACAAATCAGCCGAATCATTCCCACTGGCAACTTAAGTTGCCACTAGTTTGTGGTTCTGAAGTAAAAGATTGTTCAACTGTTTGCAGTGGTGAAAGCATGGAAAATGCCCTGCGAGCATGTTGTAAAGGTATCAAGATTGGCAAAATTCTAATCCATAGAGAAGGTGACAACGGTCAGCAGGTTAGCTAGCACTATCTTGTTCCTGTGTAATCATGTTCTCTCTCTTTTTCTGTCTTCTTTTCTCCTGATTTTATTTCCCCCTCTTGTCACTAAATGCCTCTTTTGCAGCTGATCTACGAAAAACTGCCAAATGACATCTCAGATAGACATGTATTGTTATTAGATCCTATCTTGGGCACAGGTTAGTGATACTTGTGTGCGCAAAAAGTCGTGCTGTGAAAGACTTATCTACTTGTTAGAAAACATGTGTTAGGTGGTGTTATTGCTAATTGTTTGCATATTTCATATTGTGATTTTAAATCCAACTTCAGGGAATTCTGCTGTTCAAGCCATTTCTTTACTTATAAAGAAGGGAGTACCCGAGTCAAATATTATTTTCCTCAATCTCATTTCTGTAAGTTAATTACTTATTGTAGTTTTTGCTTTCTCACATTAAACGTCCTCATTTCAACCGTTTGGACGCATAAACATTTGCTATTATTCAGGCACCTCAAGGAGTACATGTAGTCTGCAAGCATTTCCCCAGAATAAAGATTGTTACATCTGAGATTGAAATTGGTTTGAATGAAGTTTATCGTGTTATCCCTGGCATTGGCGAATTTGGTGACCGATACTTTGGCACTGATGATGAATGAAACATAGCGAGAAGATGAAGTCGACTGAACTTGATTAACTATGAATCAGCTGAACAATTTTGACTATACTGTATCAGAGAATGTGTTTTTCCTTTCAAGTTCGAGCCATTCAACTATGCTCTCTGTTTTCACGTCATAAGAAACTATACAAAAAAGTCATTGTATCAGGATATTGATATTTATCTTTTAACCTTGTAATTTGAACTCCAATATGAAATATGTTTCTGAGTATTTCTATACAAGTCATCGATTGATTACTTCTTATTCTCGAGGTTTTTTTGATCATAACAGCCTGTTTGGTACCGATTAAAATTCAATTAAAATTGAAAATATAACTGTTATTGGGTCCTATTCGTCTAATAAAAGTCAACAATAACGACTAGTGTTTCAATTTTAAATCGATTTTAATATCTACCAAATGGGCTCTAAATTTATATTTATTAATGCCATTGTATTTGACAAAAGATATAACTATTTCTGGAATAATTACTGGAAAAGTTGCATGTTCACATTCACTGTAAAGAAGATCACAAGCTTGTGATATTGGACTTGTGGTTTAGTTTGTTACAAATATTACGGGTCAGTTTACGAAATCTGTCAATTTTGGTAAGAAATGTGCTACATTGTTTCTTTACTTTAACTTTGACATTTTTTCATATAGCATCCATCACAACCTTTGATTTTCTCAACATCCTTTCAAATCACTGGTCAAATTTTGATACAAAAGGGGAAGTCATCCTTAATGTAAATAACAATGTATATCTTGAATGATTCTTTAGGTAATTGCTAAGGTCGAATAGTCAAAATTGAGATAAAAATATGAATTACCATATAACAAACTAGAAGATAAATGGGATGACTAACATGAAACAAGTACGTAAGTTGCTGACCTCTAGTTAAAGTTTCTCGATATTTTTTATGCTCTTTTCTAATTCCTTGTTTGGTAGAAATTAAAATCAAGATTTTAAATTACATTAAAGTCAATAATTAATTTTAACTATACGTTTTATAAGACTGACGACTTTTCAACTATACATTTCTTCAAGTTTTATTAAAATCTACTAAAAACTTGATTTTAATCCTTATCAAAGAGGGCTTAATTTTTTAAGTGTATCCATATTTTTTCTATGAAAAATTCCCTCCAAAATTCCCTACAATGTTTGTTCTTGCTTCTCTCTGTTATTATTATTATTATTATTATTTTTAATCTTTCCCAACAAAAAAACAACTCTTTCCTTTAATAATTATCTGTTAAATTGCCTTTATCAAAAAAATAAAAATAAAATTATCGAATGGTCTAAATTGGTACTCTTAAGTTCTTAACACTTCATTATTCTTTGCAGTCCCAACTTAATGTTATAGAACTTGTTGCACTCTGAGAGGCTGAGAATGCATTTCCAATTGAAGTTGAATTTGATCAGTACTCCCTCCCATTTATTGGCTCATTTTTCTTATTTTCTTGTCCCAGTTATATAGTCTCGTTTCTTTATTGAGAAGAATAACGTTATCTAACACTAGTGGTGTTACAACACCAGTTTAGATATAAATATGTGATATTTCATAATAAATGAATTATTTAATGACGAAGGTGATGCTACCAAGACGTGTTAAATAGTACCATGCTAAATATCATTACTCTATTTGAGTATGTTTTTTTTTTTTTTTCTCGTTTACTAATATATCTTCATTTAATTTGTCTAGTAATAGTCTTGAAATTATACAAATATAAAAATAAACACTTCTTGAAATCATCCAATTTCTTTGTGGTTTCCAATGAATTTGATCAAAAAAATTTATGAACGTGAGAATATAATTTTTTTGTTATTTCCAACAATAATTTACTGTTAATCGTTGATAATTAAATAAAGATACACTAGGAAGGTTTTTATGTAAAAATTACTTTTCCAATAACATTAATAAGATTTCTTAATTGGTATGAAAACAAAATCAGCCAATATAAATTGGCCTGGGAGAGTAATTTTTGTCATTTTCCATAAATTTCTGGTTGCACTTTCATCCCTATTATTTTTCCCTGGACATGATAATAGAGAAAAGAATTCCATCACCACTCGACGCCCCTCTCCTCTTTCGACTCTTCACCTGCTCTCTACAAAATCACAGTTCAAAAGATTCATTTGAGAATTTAACACAATTCTTAATCAGATGTCCAAAACCCATGTCGATTTCTACTAAAATCGCACACACTCTCCCTTTTTATCGCTCCGGGAATCAATTCTTGAAATCCATAAAAATCCCATCTTTACTCTCTTCACCCGCGACTTTTTTCTTTTTCTCCAAGTCAATTACATTTCAAAGAATACCCACAAAAGAATCCATTTTAATGTGAAAGTGGTTTCTGAAGAATTTGAAGGCAAGAGCTTGCTTAAGAGGCATAGATTAATTTACAGCTTGTTGCAAGACGAATTGCAGAATGGTCTACACGCATTGTCCATTGTGGCAAAGACACCTTCTGAAGTTGATCCTCAGTGAAGGCATAAGTCAATAGAGGTTTTTTATTTATTTTTTTCTCCTTTCAATTCAGTAAGAAATTCATGTCTAAAATTATTGCATCAGACGTATATAGTGAAGGCATAAGTCAATAGTTATGCTCAAAGGAAATTGAGGTTTTGGTATGAAGTCTACGAGGTAGGCTCTGATACCAAGACAAACTTTTGACTGAATGATCTTCCCTTAAGAGATTCCTTGCATTAAATAGGAAGAGTATTACCTTGTACAATTATGGTATCAATCTAAGTATGATAGATGTAATCAACCTAAATATGGTAAAACAATTATATACATAATTATGTTAAGTCATAATTTTTGTAAATCTTCTTGAACTTAGTCAATCTCCATAATTTCTATCGATCTCATTGACAGCATATGGAGCATGTGGGACAGAAGCATGCTAATGGGGGTTGAACTGTCATTAGTCTGGAATTCTTTTTTGAGTTTATGCTTTGACCTTCATCCACAGTTTCAGTTTGGTTCAGTTTTTGTACTTTTCCTCGATGTAATTCAAAATTTTACTACCTTGTTGGCTTTACATTTTTCTTTGGCCTTCTCCGTCAGCATTAGTAACATCGTACATTGTGAATACGACTGTCCAAGTTCTTTTCTCAGCTTCTTAACTACATAGCAATTTGTGAATCTTGTTATCCTAGTGAAAATTACAACGTACTAATGTTTTCTCTACAGTTACTATTATCAGATATTTGGAACATTGCTTTAGTCCTGCCTCTTTGTTTTTCCTGCCTTTAGTATCTCTTTTCATGTTTATAGTACTGTTGTTTAACTAATTCAGGCAATTGCACTGCAGAAGGGTGGAATGGGGCTGGAAGGCCTCCTTTTAAGCTTTATCTGCACTTTTAATTTAGTACTTCTGTAGGTTTCCAACTAGAATTGAGATCGTTTTCATAGTGACTGAAGTTTTCCTAGTTACATTAGGTTTTTGACTTTTCTATTGACTTTATCCTGGTTAGGACAGGTTTTGGAGTCCTATATTTGAAGAGCATGTAAATAGCCCATTTTATTCCAACTAAAATATCACTGAAGATTTCTACTCCTCAGAATCACCAAATCTCTAGTAATCACCTGGATCACCATTTGTTCTTTCAATCTCTTCTATTATTCATATGTTAAAGCTTATTTGGTTATTCCCTCATCACTTTTGGTGGTATGTTAGGCATTATGTTGATTTCTCTTGGTCAAGTCTATTTGTTGTAAATGCCAGAGCCTCTTGCGAGAGTTGGAAGTTCTAATACTATGGTTAAGGAGTTAATGTTACATTGCTTCTCTGCTGTTGTTCAGTCAAGTGTTGGCCCCTAGTGACATCTTTACTTAATGCTTATTGTACTCTGGGAGTTCTACTTTGGTTCCAAAATTTATCGGTGTCACTACAATATTTCATCATATTTCTAAAGACATGCTTTTGCAGTAAATTGAACTACTCAAGCAACATTCTAGTGCTGGGGATTTTGTTGTTGGTGGTTTCTGACTTCTTTTATTTGAGGTGTAGCCTGGAGACATTTACTTTGAGGAATTTCCTTCATAGGGCACCTTTAGAGCGAGAAATGAATTTCGTCAATGCTTATGGGTAGTAAATAATGTCTGTTCTTGAGTTTTTCGACAAATATACCCTCCTCTCTTCAAAAGTGTTACCAAATTCTCTCCCTTCCTTTTTGCACAAATTTCAAATCATCTAAGCATTCTCGTCAAACTAGGCAATCCTTAAGTTTCCCTAGATTGCCTAGAGGGCGTTCTACTAAAATGGCATTACAGTCTTTTTTCATTGAGCTAATCTATGCAATCAATTATAGTTCACAGTCTGCTTCCTATAAATTAAATTTCAGTAGAAAAATGGAATACAGAATTGCTGAATGTGATGCAGGAAATTATTTGGAAAATCTTTGTTGGTACTTTGACATATCCAGTCATGCCTTTTAGGCCAGTTTGTTTAAATCATCGGAACCGTTAAAAGATGTAAGCTGAAGCAGAGAAGTAGACAGGATAACAGAATATTTATTCCAAAAATTGAAAGAAATTAGACAACTTAGATCAATTCTTAGAGGCCGGGATAGACCTGAAAGCCTTTGCCCTGAATTTAGCTAATTAGTTCAGTCTTCACACACCCCCCCAAACCACCAACCACCGCCACCTAAAAATTCTAACTTTGCCAGCGAGCTTATATTTGAAGAGGGAAATGGAAAGTCTTTGCTCCATTTTGAAGATGTTAAAATACAGGCTTAGTGAATAAGAGATGGAAATCCAGTGATGGCTGTTTTCTGAATATGATATTTCTATTATAAGGTAGTAATTCCTAAGTGCGGTTAGCCATCTTTTGCATCCAAAAAAGAACCGTTCATCTCTAATATATCTATGCTCAGAAAATTTCTACTCTGATGAAATCCGGAATGTACCAGAAAAAATGGGCTTATGAAAGGAGAAAAATCTGTTCCTTTCATCTTTTGGTTCTGCAACTGTGAGTTATGAGAGCACCAGTAGGTGGACTTGTCATCTCTAATTTGCATCTCCCGTGCAACCAGCAAGAAAAATAAAAAATTCCGAGCTTAACTTTCACTCTAAAAGTCCCTCGTATGTCATATGCAACCCTGTTTCTCTGTACCTGCTTTCGAAGTTCCAGAACAATATTTGGCGGCAGATGGACCAAGCTAGATATCAAGTGGACCGACATCAATCGTGTTTCTCCAGGATTTTGACTGAATGGTCGGAGAGCTT
>CAIGRR010031817.1:0-21091 GCA_903798365.1 Fraxinus sp. 1973-6204
AATCTAAGTGAGGTTCGTAGATTTTGTAATCATGGGGTCAAGATATTCTTGTAATTGTCTTGGTTTCTTGATTCAATTTTTTATTGGACCGAACTTTAAAATTCTGGGTTTGATTTCTTAAATTATGTAGCCAAAAGATCGTCATATCCGTTTGTGATTGTGTTGGTTGTTTGGTTCATTATTTTGGATCAAAATCCATAAACCTTATTTATCTTGGGCTTTCTTGGGTCGGATTCAATCTCCTGTAGGTTCTGTAGTCACTATTGCTACGCGGGTTCACATAGCTTAGGAAAACTAATTCCTCTAAAATTGATTCCCTTTATGAAATATCCTATCTTCCTGATACTGAAAATGTTCCAGTTACAGATTTACCCCTTGTAAACCCTTATCTCCCTTATACTAAACCACATCACTCTTTTGCTAAAACTGTCTGAAGCCTTATATTACCATCAAAATCCAAGATCAAAGAATATGTTCAGGCATCAAAATTTGACCAGGATCTTTTACCTGCTACTGAAAAGGAACGGTTTGTCACTTTGGATCTACCGTCTCATCTTCATAAAAAAAAAAATGGGACTGGGATAGTAGGCCACCTTCATTTCCTCCATCTCCACAAATAGCTATGCCTATAGCTATGTTTCATCCGTCCCTACAAGAAGAACTTCCTCCATTGACCTCTTTTGACAAAGACCAATCTACTCATGCCTGGAAAATTAAGAATCCTATATCCAGGAAATCTGATGGCTCAGTTGATTAGCTTTCAGCGGCAAAAGCAGAAGCAGTTTTGAATTGCCAATTAGAAAACGCAGTTCTTCAAAATTCATTGTTGAGAAAAATTGACCAAAGTCAGCAAAGGATTGAAATGACTCTACAATAACAAGCTCAAACCATGTTAACCCCTCTCCAAGCTTGTAAACAAAAAATCGAAACCCTTCATGTTGAAATTATGAATCTTTTACAAAATCGTCTTCCCATAGCAGATCAAGAAAGAGAAATAAGAAAACTCAAAACTCAACTTGCTTCCCTAGAAAACAATTCTATGATACCACTTCCCACTCCATATTATCCAACTTCGTGTTCTCATTTTTCACAAACTTTGGGTCCTATTTATTCAACTAGAGCTTTTGGATCTACAGTTTCATTGTTTACTCCTGAAGAATGGGAAAAGAAGTTAAAACCTCTTCTTCATCCTACTACAAAGAAAACTATACAGTTACCACCACAAGACCCACAAGCCCTGCCTCCACCAAATTCGGAAAAAGACCACAAATGATGATAAAAAACTCCATCACCACTTTCTTACAAAAAGCTTTAAATCATTCCCCATGCATGCCTCCTGTTTGAACTATAACAAATGAAACCAGTACTGAACCTGAAGAGTCCTCAGGTGATTTTCTTGAAGATCATCCTCCTTTATATATGGCTGATAGACCACAACCAAGTCAACCTGTCGTTGATGAGCCAGAAATAATTGATGAAGAAATTGCTGATACTCAGGTTGTGAATAATTACTATCCACAAAGCAATACTTCCACAACTAAATTCACTTTTGATGACATTCCCCCAAATATGTGGAAAGCAAGATTTCAAGAAATGAAAGCATGATGTTCAGCAAAATTACAGAAGCCAAATATGACTCATTCTGTAGTCGTAAAATCTTTCTTGGCAAGAATTACCGATTTCCTTAAAGACTGGTATGATGCTCTTGGTGAATATCGCCATATCCAATACTCAAATTCTCCAACAATTGATGCTTTTATAGAATCATTGTATTGGAAATTTTGTGGGAAAACATATCATTTGAAGGATGTTGCAAGAGAAAAACTCTTCAAGTTAAAATCTTGTTCTTATAGTCCTAAAGATTTGGTTAAACATTTTCATAATGCTGCCGATGATATTTTCTTATTGGTGGAATGGATAATACCAACATAAAGCAAGCCTACTTGGAATCCATACCATAGCCTCTGGGCCAGGAGACACTTAGAATGATTGAAATACAAGGTCAGTCATTGGGAACCACTTTGCTTGGAGAACTTCATAATTGGGTAAAAAGAACCTGAAAAAACTCTAATCAAAGAGAGTTTTTAAAGGATATCAGTACAATAGGCCAAAAGCTTGAAAAGGCATGTGACCAGCCAGATTTAAAAATCAAGTGCCGACATGACAACAAGAGTTGTGATTGCCCAAGGAAAAAAGAAATATCATAGGCGAAAGCTCAAGTTCAACAGAAAATTTTCCAAAGCTTTTCCTCGGAGAAAAAGGTATTTCAAAAAGAAGTTTACAAAGAAAAAAGTAGACAGATGCTTTATTTGTTGCAAGAAGGGTCATTTTGCAAAAAATTGTACATACCAAAAGAATGGGAAAATACTGCATCAAATTTGTACAGCAACAAAAATTGATGATGAAGCAGATTTGAATTAGTGTTTTCTAAACAAGATGTCCCCTGAAACTGTTTTGTGCTAGAGTTTGATTCTGATGATGATGCTGATGCTGATTATGACAACATAGAAGACTGCTATGGAATTTTGGTATTTAATCTCAGTTTACCAGTTCCAACGATTGAGGTTAAAATATGTCCAGGGAAATATGAAAGGAACTGTTGCAGGATTGTTTGATACTGGAGCAGCTTATTCTACTTTAAATCTAGCTATTCTCCCTCAAAATTTGTGGAAAAAACCCAGATTTATTTATAACCTTACCTTTCAAAAGAAATGAAGAAATTAACCCTACTAAAGTCAGCCATATTGGAATGAGCCCAGAACATCTCCAGCTAGCTACCAAAGAGCTAAGCCAATTACAAGCTGAAGGTAAATTCCCTCTTTCGAATAAAAGGAGTTTGTTTGCCAGTTTATCTTAGGCGAAAATCTTTTCAAAGTTTGATTTAAAAGTAGGATTTTGGCAACTGGGAATTAAGGAAGAAGAAAGATACAAAACAAGATTTTGTATCCCAAACCATCACTACCAGTGGACGATTATGCCGTTTGGTCTTAAAACAGCACCTTCATTATTTCAAAAAGCTATAACAAGGATTTATCATGTAATATTGGAGTCAGCATTAATCTATATGGATGACATTCTCTTGTTCTCAAAGGATACAGATATATTATCAATTGTTGTCTCAGTTTGCTAATCTGACATAACAATTTGGAGTTATGCTTTCCCAGAAGAAAATGGTCATTGGAGTTTCTAAAATTGATTTCTTAGGAATACATATTAAAGATGGTCAATATTCTTTGTAACCACATGTTGGTCAAGAATTGTAAAAGTTTGTAGATACAGATCTCTCTAAAATGGAAGTTCAACAATTCCTTGGAATTGTGAAATACATGGCAGACTTTGTTGATCATTTATCTCCTATTATTAGACCATTGCAGAACATGTTACAGAAAAATGCACCACCATGGTCTTCAGAACAAACAGAGACAGTTCGAGAAATTAAGAAAAGAGTGCAAGGATTACCACCTTTGTTCATTCTTATCTATACTGGGCATCAGCTCTCTTGGAAGAAAAATATGGAAAAAGAAACATATGTGGATACAAGAGTGGATCATTCTCAGAGCAGAAAAACATTATCATTCCACTTTCAAAGAAATTTTGGCGGTCAAACGTGGCATCGAAAATTTTCAATTTTATCTCATTGGACATACAAGTTTTTGGTTGAAATGGACATGTCAGCATTTTCCAAAATGCTCTCATTCAAACAAAAGTAAATTCCAAATTCTCAACTGCTCAGATGGGCAGAATGGTTCTCAAATTTTGACTTTGATGTCAAACACATAAAAGGAAAAACCAACCTTCCTCCAGATTTACTCACTAGACTAAAACTTTCTCATATCCAGCCAATTCCCATAATTAGCATGATGAGCTCTCCATATTCGCTTCTTTCCCAAAATGATCCAATCCCGCCAGAACTCAACAACCTCATCCATGAAAAAACTCTCCACTCCAAATTCAAAGAGCTAATGTTGAAATGTCAGTACATTTTTATGAGACAAACATGAATTGAAACACTTGGAGGTCATGGATTTCATCCAGACTATCCCTTTTTTACATTGTTCATATGATTCCACACCAAGCCGTTTCAAAATTTTCAAAAGAATTGCTTTGCTTTCTATGGTATTTGTTAGAACTTTGTCAAATTGGAATCTCTTTTAATGTCATTCAATCTCTTGAATCGTTCAAAGAAATTAATTTTCGAAGTTTTAACAAAAATGATCCATTTCAAGAGGCACATGCTAAAGGAAAAAAGTTTCTTCAATGGTTTTATCATATTTCTCATTGGATAAAAATGTTCGAAGCCTTTTCTTTAAAATTCAAAGACTTGAGAACTTCTAAAAAAATGTTTTTGTCATTTTAGTTTTCCAAAGACAAGGTTATTTCACAGATATAGGTCCTTATGAACATTTTTCTCATGTCAATAAGTATGTTGTTCAGCCTTTTAATCTACACCAGGATTTGGAAAAATATCCAAAGGAATATCGAAAGTTTCAAAATAGGATGGCTGAAATCAAGCAAACAATTCCTCCTCAAATTTGGCCAAACATAGAAGATGATGCTCCATGGGAAATTTTGCCTCTAGACTAAGCAACCAAGATTCAACAGAACATCCAAAAATACAGAGCATCACAATGTCAACTTTTTGGACAGATATTTGGGAGTTACCCCTCAGATTGCCAGGAAAAGGACATGACCCATTGGAACCAGCTTTTCTTGGGAAGGACACACCAATGTCTTGGAGAAACGTCTAGGTATCCAGAAACAACACCAGAAGGACAACAACTTCGAGAAAATCTTTGGAATGAATTTGATAAAAAAAAACTAAAAATGGATATGGACAAACCAGGACCAAACAATCCACAAGAACAAAATTCGAATTATTTGGACATGGAAATAAATTATAACGACAATATTTTTCAGGACTCTCTAGATCCATATGAATATCAAACACNAAAAAAAAAAAAAACTAAAAATGGATATGGACAAACCAGGACCAAGCAATCCACAAGAATAAAATTCAAATTATTTGGATATGGAAATAAATTAAAACGACGGTGTTTTTCAGGACTCTCAAGATCCATATGAATATCAAACACAGTCATACGATTTTGATCCAACAGATCCAGATAATCTTGTAGAAAAAATTGATACTAAAACTTGGCCTTTGTGGTAACAACATGGACTCCCATCCGATTCAGATGTACTTGGACAAGAAGTAAACCTTGGGACACCTTAATAACTCAGCACGTTTAAAAAATCTCATCTAAAGTTTATCGTTTGTAATAAATGACTTTTAAAAAGCAGATTCTTTGTTTTTTAAAAGATGATTGTCGTGTTGTAGAATTATTGCAGTTGTGTCGGAATCTTATATTGCTTTATCGAAAGTAGAGATAAGATTATTGTCGTTTTGTATAATTATTGTTTTGTATTAGTTAGCTTATCCTACTTTCATAAAGTAGAGATGAGTCGTTTGTCTATTTGTAATAATGTTATACTAGTATTTCGTCTGTATTATTGGGCATGAAGGATATCCTCCTCTATACGAGGGGATGTCTTTCTTCATTGTAGGATATCTCGAGCTCAGCACTTTATGAAATAAACAGTTTGTTTCCTACCTCTATGAATTTCTAAAGTCTTTCTTTAGTTCTTTTATAGTCTTGATGTCTTTGATAATATCATGAAGAATATTAAGATCAAGATTTTGAGTAGTTTCAAAAGTAAAATGATACTACAAACCATAAGATCCATTATGGAGGTTTGATGATCTTTGTAATACCAAAAGTCAGGCCATGTGTTGTTGCCTAAGAGGGGCTGATTTTGGACTAGAATACCATGTATTACATAGGTTGTCACATCCCCACAATCTTGGTATCACTCTCTCTGTCTTCTATAGTTTTCTATCCTTCTTTTGTTTTTAGCATATTTATTTTTAATTATATAAACTCATGCATGCATTGATAATTTTTTGTAGTATATTTCTAACACCAAATTCTAGTTTCTAAAACATATTTGAATAGTAGAGTAAAATACATTTTTACTGCAGTTCAATTTATGGGCTAATTATGAATTGGACAATGTTGCATGCACTTTTCTTCTTTTGCTGCTCTTCATAAAAGCAGCAGAACTGAGTTAATTCATTTTCATTCATTATTAATTATTTTTCCTTTTACTTAATAAAATGATTTCTTTCCATTGACATTTATTTAATACTTCTTTTATGAATGATTAGTTACATTGGTATGAGAGAACAAGAAGAAGTGCAGATATCTCACTATACCATCGAGTCAAAAAGGAACCCAAATGAAGATCATATTCTGATTCGGTTTCTATCCTCTCATTTATGAGCTTAGTATTCTTCGTGCTTTTTATTGATTACAAATTGAAACTATTAATTAAAAACTATAATGATTATTTTTGTCTAGTCATAAGTGAAATTAATATGGAAAATAAAATAAAGTAAGGTCTTCAATCTAATCGCTTAGAGCTCTATATATACTTCACTAACCAACTCACTATCATTAAAATTTTGATATTTTGAGTTCAGATGGAATCTTGCAATTTTTGTGCCGATTTTTCAGCTATTTTTATAATTAAAAATTTTGTTTCTTCATGCAGATATGGTTAAAATTCAAATTTGTTACTTTGGTGATTTCGAATTGGATGAAAAAGATCAATGTGTATGAAAATGAACGAGTGATATACGTGGTGGTATTCTAATTTCCATAACATCGAGCACATCATATGTGGAAATGTACAATGATTTACAAAACAAGTTGAAAGTCGATCTCTCTCAGTACGATATGAAACTGAAATTTCAATTCAATGAGCATTTATCCATTTTGATTCCACTTATGATGTTTGCTTCTAACACTAAAGTGAATTATCTATTTGAATTGAACAAAATACACACAACTCCTCTTTGCATGACTTTAGCGATAAAGAATGTCACCGAAAGTGAACACAAAGATTCAGATGGAATGAATCACAATGCCAATAATTGTTTGGGAACACAGTGGAGATAGCTCGTGAGGATGGTGTGGTTATTCTTAAAACAGTTGTTCTTCATCGTGATGTCGTTGTTACACACAGAATTTAGCCAATGGTACAATTATAAAAGTTAGATACGAAAGTAAGTTACTTATTGCTACACGTCAAGATGCCAACATCTAAGTTTACCCTCTTGCATTCGGTATAGTTGATAGCGTGAATGATCTATCCATACCTTTGTTCTTCACAAAGCCAAGAGAAGTAATCGGGAAGTCTAGGACATTGCCTTCTAACTGATCGGGGACCATCTATAATAAATGGTATCGCTGAAGTTTTTCTCAAGGCACATCATGGGTATTACTGTATCATATAGAAGGCAACCTGAAGACTAAGTATCAGGAGAGCGGCTGAAACTTATAGCGTTGAAAAGTGCAATAAATTCATGACAGAAATAGGAAGTAAATCATTCCCACCATGAGAGTATCTAACAAAAATGGAAATTGAACATTGGGAACGATCGCATCTTCTAATACGTCGATACAACATGATGACATCAAATAATGCGGAGTCTCTCAACGCATTATTCAAGAAAGATTGAGAGTTACCAATTCTTGCAATAATTGAAAACATTCGTAACAAGTTGTAGCAGTGTTTTTCACGACCGACGTGCAGAATCATAGAGCATTAATTGATCTAATGGTTTTCATGATCGACGTGCGTAATAATTGATCAAATTTATTTTCCAATTTAAAATTATTTTTAATTTTCTATATTTTATTATTTTCTTTAATTTTTTTTTATTTTTGTCTGTAATTGGGTTCATTTAATTTTTGAAATTATGCTTATTCCATTATCTTTTGTTGAAAGTTCTAATATTTGAATTTTTGCAAGATGGAGTACCATCTAACTGTGGAGTTGAGACAAATGGTGGGAAAATGTACGTGGAACAACAGCTTTGACAGTTTCACTATTGTATTGGAGTTGTTGGGTGATTAGCACGCAGATATCCTACGCCAGTCCTTCTAATGGCCCCTGTATCAATTGGGAGAGGTACAATACTCTAGGTAGATTATTGATACATTACTATGTCGACTACTTAGGGCAGTCGAAGCGATGCCTTTCAATTCAACCTTGGGGCAAGGTCGCTACTTTCTCCATGTTTGAGTTTACCCTTTTGACAGGACTGAGGGCAACGGGCAACGAGGCAGATACTAATGGTAGTCAAAGAAGCAATAGGCTGCACGAGACATATTTTCGGGGATAGGGGACTGTTTCTACTATAGTTGATCGACACAATTAGGAAGTGCGACTAGATGTTGGACGGATTGAAGTTAGGACTGGTCTATATCCTTGAGAGCATGGTAATGTGTCATCATAAAAAGACTATGATCGACCTTTTTCCATTTGAAAGTTGTTAACGACATCGATGCATTCAACAACTATCTGTGGGGTTGGAGATGTTTTAAGGACACCGTACACATCTTTACCAGACCACACTCGAAGCCCAAGGGGTCCACGTATAAGTACGATACTTATGGATTACCTTGGCAGTACAAGTAAATGTTTAGTATAACAACGTTAAAATATTTTTTATACTGAATTTATATATAATAATTGTATGTATTGCAGATTTGGGCATATGGCACCGTCTCCCTTTTGGGTACCCTATTTACTAGGTGAGGGAAGACACGCTACCCTTGAACGCATCATTAACAAGCATCCTGAGCAGACAGATGTCCATTGGCAAATAGTTATTAGCCATTCTTGACAATCCTCAGGTGAGGATTACACATTTGCGATTTATATTTTAAGTCATTTCAAAATTTCAACACATGATCATTAACTAGTTATCAATATGTCAGCTTGAAGTCCTAACTGAGTTGAAGTCATTGACGAAGGAGTATGGTCGAGTATTTGTGCGTGAATTAGTCATTTCGCATACTTGACACGACCAAATGTCCGATTCCATCCTATACCGAGATTGGGTATGTGAATTGAATATAATTTATTGTTGTTTTTGTATGAGTTAGCCTATTTTAACTAAGTTAATAATTTTTAATGTTGGCACTTGTGTAGGAGAGCGGTCCAGTTGATCGACGATCACCTTTACCAATGGGATCACTTCATCGATGAGATCTCCATTTCCTCCATCTAGAAACCTCTCCTGTGGATCTTCTGTACACGATCAGAGCTATTATTTTCATGATTTGTACGTTCACCTGACTGAATTTATTTCAAAGGAGTTGGGTGCACTACTGGAGGAGGTAAGGTTACGACGACAGATGAGGGAAGATGTGGGCGTGCTACGAAAAAAGATAGGGATGCTGCGACGAGGAGTGAGCGATTATGCCTTGATGTTGCAGTACTGCGATTCCATATAGCATAACATCAGGATGAGGTCACTGTGTTTCGAGGCGATATAGCAGGCATACAAGGGGGTGATAGACGAGGTAAGGGAGATGGTGATGGAGATGGTAATGGAGATCAGGGTCACACACCGTTGTGGATAGATGATGATGCATTAGAATCATTTTTATTATCTATGGAGCAGAAGGTGGTGGCCTGAAGGGGATAGGAGAAGTGGAAGAGTAGAGGACGGAGGAAGTGATAGTGCTCGGGGTGGAGGGGTGGCCCCGATGACTGAGAAGGTAGCGGTGACCAAGGTGGAAAAGGTTGTCACGATAACAGAGGAGGTGATGATGACTGGGACAGAGGGGTGGTCCCCGAGGCAAACGATGTGCCCTGGACGAAGGGGATGGCCCCGATGATTGAGGAGATGTCGGTGCCCAAGACGGAGGGGTTGACCTGATGATAGAAGGGGTGACAGTGCCCGGGGTAGAGGGGGTAGCGGGTGAGGAGGGGACGCCAGTTGTGATGGAGTTTAAGAAGCGTGTTGTTGACATGCCGGAGAAAGTGGTCAGTAAGAGGCTGAGATTGCCGTCACAGTACGTCATTTCTTCCTTTACGACTGAGGTGAAGAGGATGACATTTGTAGATGCGACGTACCCTAATCTCTCTAGGGAAGTGGACCATGCCAAGTGAAAGGCATTCGAGATAGAGTGGCAAAGAATTATGCACGGGTAAGGGTTTTATGGTTTTAGTGCAGTACGTTAACTCATCTATGTTTCTTTTCAGAGTTTTTCTGTTTATTTTTCAGATCTAGCCATAAGATAGCTGAAAGGACGACCACTGATGCCAATAAATGGTTTCATGACGTCATGACTTCGAGTACATAATTTTTTTTATTAAATAAAATAACTCCTTTTTTTTTATTGGCGTTTCCTAATGTAGCACATCTACATGCATATGGACTTGTTGTGCGATTGAGCTCGAAGATATCCAAGATCATTCGACATTCTTGGCCAAGTCATATTGAACATCGAGTTCCTACGTGTTGTTACCATTGAGTATCAGTAGCTCAACCTTATGGGTAATGAGTACACATTGCCCAAATATATGATCGAGTGGCTCATAGAGATGTGGCTGAGTGTCGGGGGAAAGTCATGTGAGTGTTGTACGAATATGTATATTCTAGTGATCGTGAATCATCACTGCTTTGCCGTGGAGATTGTTTTTGCTGATTCCACTATATATGTGTACGACTTCGATCATTTATGTATGACATAAGGTCAGCTCGAACTTCACTTGGAGCTAGTAGCTGTGATCGTTCCTTGGATGGCTAGATGAGCAAGGGTGATTGTGTAGAACAGACTAGCCATGATGCGAGATACGACGGCAGCGAGACATTCGAAATCGTAAGTACTCATAATTTTTTGCTAATTTGCAAACTTAGTTTTTAACTACACAGTACCGACCAAACTAACACATTATTATTTATTTGCAGGGGCGATTATGGCATATTCGCAATAAAGTATATCGAAATTTTGAGTATAGCACAATAAAGTTGATGGAATCAACCAATTCTGGATACAAAATTAGAGGAATAAGTAGCGTGCGCTTTGTATGAATTCAATTATGATCCATGAATATTGTATATATATTTGTGAAATAATTGAAAATATTATAAACAAATTTTAAATATTGAAAATTTAGTTGTTTATTTATTTGTGAAATAATTGTAAATATTGTAAAAAAAAGTAGATATTGTATATTTAATTGTTTATTTATTTGTGAAATAATTGTAAATATTGTTCAATTATCAGTGAAACCATTACACATCCGTCTAATTGTCATTTAGGGGAATCGACTTGTACAAAAATGGTGGGTATGTCATGTTTCTTTGTACCTACGCGGTCGAGAAAACTCTCTGGTAGATAGTATTTTGACGTATGTGGATGTACGTGTAACGACCCTAACTTGCGCCGCAGTCATTATCATATCATACGTACTGTCTGCTTTGGGAGAGCATAGACTCATTTTACTCCTCACAGCTTTAGACGTATCCCCAGGATTCGAACCCAAGACCTCCATCATATGGGAGACTTAATTTGAATCCTAGTACCAATTGGGCAAGTCTTCGGCATAAGGTAGGGTCGTTACAAAAAACGCAACCTTGCGCCGCAGTCGTTATCATATCGTACGTACTGTCCGTTTTGGGAGAGCATAGGCCCATCTTACCCCTCGTGGCTTTCTGACGAATCCTCTGGATTCGAACCCAAGACCTCCATCATATGGGAGACTTAAGTTGAATTCTAGTACCAATTGGGCAACTTGCCCAATCGTTACAGTCCGAACCATGTAGATCAACTTCGGGTGGGAACAAACTATTAAGTGGGAGAATATGGTTGGGAACTTTCCACTCGGTTTCATTCGGTAGAGGAAATATAGTCTTAGTATATGCTGCTCTCCAAGAATCAGTTGTGTAATAAGGAGAGCATAATGTTCTTGCTGCAAAGCCTTATACATAACCATCGCGACTGCATTCTCACATGAAAAACTCTCCAACTGAAATCGACCACAAGTGCAGCTATTATCAGTCCAGTCCACCATGTATGCCATATTACGTACACTTTCACGGAGAAGCGCAACTCATCTAGTGGTTTTACATTCGAATTTCTCGCAACATCTACAGACTTGAAAAGTTTATCCTCCTGAGTCGGGTCTAGCACGCTTGTAGAACTTTGTGATTCTACAAGTTGGTCGTGAAGCCACTGATGCAGTTTATTACGAATGTTCTTAATCATTGTGAGGATTGTAACTCTCGATCATTTTTCAATCATACATTAAGGAAATCCGCATTGTTTAACGTCATCATGTTGTATCGACGTCCTGAAAAATGTGATCGCGTCCAATGTGTCCATTTTTGTTAGATACTCCCATGTCAGGAATAATTTACTTCAGATTTCTACTATGAATTTATTGCACTCTTCAATAGTATAAGTTTCGGCCGCTCTCCTGAACAACGAAACGATGCCTTTGTCCCCATACTTAGTCTTCATGTTGCCTTATATATGGTATATGCAATACCCATGATGTGTATTAAGAAATAACTTCAGCGATATCATTTATTATAGATGGTCCCCAATCAGTTACAAAGGTAAGGTCCTCACTTTGCCGATTACTTTCCTCAACTTTGTGAAGAACCAACGCATCGACGGATCATTCTCGCTATTAACTATGCCGAATGCAATAGGGTAAATTTGGATATTGGTATCTTGACATGAACTAATAATTAACTTTCCTTCTTATCTAGTTTTCAGAGTTGTACCGTCAACTAAAATTAGGGACCGCATCGCATTTCAAAATCCCTGAATGCATTGTCCTAGAGTCATGAAGAAAAATTTAAAGCAATTCTCGCCTCCGTCTCAATAAAAATTAGAACCAGGATTATTCCTCTAACGTGCATTCTTTGGCCTTCTAGGCTTTCTGTAGCTCATAACCACTCCGTACTCTCGATGAACGTCGTTAATGATGTCCGAAGGTCTGTAGATCATATGCGGCTCCAGATACTTGTGTATTATCTGTCGTCCAATAAATCACACTTAGGCTTGCCAGCGATCATTTTGATAAATTCTTACTTCGCAAGTATGTTTCAGTGTATACTTACAAACTACAAATAACTCATTCATGTTATTTTTCGAGGCTCGTAAATGCCAACAGAAACTATCGTCGACACGGACAATCGTCACAATGACTTGTTTGATTTCTTCACTTTGAACTCAAAATTGTATTTCAATGCAATTCGGTACATTGTTTCCTACAAATATTTTTTAGTTTCAAACAGTTTCTCGACATAAAAATCCCCATCATCAGGAACCACACGTGAAGAGTTCGATGACGGTCCACTCAATTATGCCCATGTGCTTCCGCCCCATTCATGTCTCTGATGAGATAAAGCAATCCAATCTTCATTTATAAATTCGTTATCATTTTTGTTATCATGAACTATTGATGGAATTATGTGTGTAACAGTGAAATCACGATGATGAACAAATGTCTCGAAAATAACTATATCATCCTCACGAGTTATCTCCATTGTGTCCCAAAAATTATCGCATTGTGATTCCCTTCATCCGAATCTTCGTGTTCACCTTCAGCGACATTCTTCCTGACTAAAGTCACACAAAGAGGAGTCGTGTGCATTTTGTTCAATTCAAATAAATAATTCACTTTAGCATTAGAAGCAACTTTCATATGTGGAATTGGAATGGATGAATGCTCGTTGAATTGAAATTTCAGTTCTATATCATACTAAAAGAGATCGAATTTCAACTTGTTTTGTAAATCAAGGTACATTTCCGCATATGATGTGCTTGATGTCATGGAAATTAGAATACCATCACGCATATCACTCGTCCGTTTCCATACCCATCGATATTTTTCATCCAATTCGAAATCACCAAAATAACAAATTGGAATTACAACCATACCACCACGATGAAACAAAATTTTTAATTATAAAAAATAGTCAGAAAATTGGTCCAACCACTTGACAACATGATTTTTTTAAAAAAAAAAGTTTAACATTCGTAGTTAGGCCTTAACAGCCTGCTGTTACGACCATGATATATATGCAAATGAATTATTTTCTTATTTATGCTTAAAAAAATTATAGATCTGTTAAAAAAAAATTTAAAGCTAATCTATGTCGAAATAAGATTTATCGATTAAAAACGTATGCTAATTTAACGAAAACACAATTGAACATACATAAATACAATTATTACCAATTCGAACCGATAGACGTAAAAAAAAATTCTTGTTCAATGTTTGATCAATTTTTTAGATTTTGAGCTTGAAGTAGATGAAAAATGAGAGAGTTTTTATCTGTATCGGAATAAACAATAAGAAAAGTTAGTAATTTTGAAATTTGAAGTGGGAAGTATTTAGTTTTTACTTATTCACTAAAAGGGTTGTGTTGTCTTTTAGATAAAATAATATTTTATGATTGTATTGTTTACTTAAGGGCATCATTTTCTTTTACCATTCAAAATGTCATTGTGGAAGTATACAATTGTTGAAACTTTAAAGTCAAAATTAGGAAGTTTGAACAAACCAATTTTAAAAGTACCCCTTCACATAAGAAAAATTCTCCAAGTACAGAATTCAATTTACAGGTTTTTTACAGAAATTCAAAATTTGTCTCACATGAAAGTGGCCCCACATGAATAAAATATTGCCCAAACCCTCACCCCACCCACCCATGCTGTGAGGTGTCTGGCACGTACAGGAATTTAAATTCCTGTACGTGTAGCTTGGCTCTTCACATAAAGGCTATTAGAACAATAAAGCTTGAAAAAGCAAATTCCTTGCTTAGTTTTCCGATTCCATCCTATTATAAAATTTTGCGACAGATACATCGAATATAGGCTATTGAGGAATTTTTAAGCAATATAATCTTAATAAAAATAATAAAGAACTTATTCGATAATCTTTTAGAACGTGAAATCCTAACCTAGAAAAATTATTAAACTATTAAAAAAGATTATTCCCTAGTAAAATGTATTACTAAGCCCTGTTTGAGCTTCATTTTATCAAAAAAATGCATTTTGTTCTCTTTTTTTTTAATCACACATTCTTTAATAAAATAATATTATACGTAAACTCAAAATTTTATTATCTTTTTTGACTACACATTCTTGAAAAAAAAAAAAAAAAGCACTATTCCAAACTATATTTTTCTCAAAAATACATTATAATGGAGCCCAAGCAAGAGCTAGATTTCAAGATTATCTACTGAATCAAGGATTTTTATAACAAATAGATTGCAAGTTATCCAAAGAATTTTTTTTTAAAAAAAATGTAAAAATATTGTTTTAGAATGAATTTTTACAAGATGGTCGGCTATATTATGTGTTTGAATTTTATATTGAGTTTATTTATGGAGATTCGAATTCTTTATCCGATTACTTAATAAGGGAATTCCTGCAGGGACAATCTATGGTTGACCTTTTCGAGGGGTGAAGGGAAAGATGAAAAGGAAGTTAGAGATGACAACGGGGGCACGTATGAGACATGTCAGCCATTCCCACCCAGTCCTGTCAAGTATTTTTGTTACCTTACCCCATCCACATACCCGGTTAAAGCGAGACGGTGCGGGTTCGAGTCGGGAACGAGGTAGGGCCGTGCAGGTCTCCTACCCCATTTATTTTTAATTTTAATTTTAATTTTTAATTTTAATTTAATTTTTTTCTTTTATTTTTTATGTCTTTAGTTAGTAAATATTATTACTTTTTTGCTAATTTGTTAAAAAAAAAAATTATTCTCTTTAAAAGTGATGATAAATTTATTATTTTTGTTCGATAAAAAACTTAAATTTTAAATTAATTTTAATTGGGACGGGTAACGGGGCGGGGACTATGTTTCCCGTACCCATACCCGTCCCGTACNTTTAGTTAGTAAATATTATTACTTTTTTGCTAATTTGTTAAAAAAAAAAATTATTCTCTTTAAAAGTGATGATAAATTTATTATTTTTGTTCGATAAAAAACTTAAATTTTAAATTAATTTTAAATGGGGTGGGTAGTGGGATGGGGACTATTTTCCCTGTACCCGTCTCGTACCCACTTCGGCGTAATAATCCTCGCCCCGTCCCCGACCCTTTTACCCGGCTAGGCGGGTAATCCCCGCTCCATTCGAGGCGGGGCCCCACGGGTATCGAGTTGAACATATTTTTTTTTCCATCCCTAGAGGAAGTAGTGATCAAAGATCCTCAAACCTCATAACTGCTTTAATTCACACATCACCAAGTCAATCAAATGCAAAATTTTGAAGTCAGGATAAAACTTTAAAACGAGCATTGATTGAACCAAAGAGTATTTATCAAGAAAGATATGAAAATGAATTAATCAAATTAGTATTTTTAATCAACAATGGGGATCTTAAATTCAGATATGTTCATTTTGATATTGCATGTACGCACTTGAATTATGCCAAATGTTTATCTACGCACATAGAGTAATAGAACTAGATAGTCCTTCGAGGAAATTATAACTTAGCTAGGCTCTATGTAATTTGTTCATAATGATAAGAACAAAAATGAAAAAGATTTTAGCCTTCTTACAGAGAGTAATTAGTCTTAAAGACCGAGGATTAAATTGACAGAAGAGAAGAAAATATTACTTTTCATATAATTATTGAGATTACATTAACGCATGGAGTAAAGTCTTCCATTATCAAAATTGACTTAAAAAGATCACTTGCTTCTTCGTGTTCAGAAAATCACTTGATCTTGACCATTTCCTGTAGAATTTTTCATGAACCTTAAACTTTACATAATTGCCAAGATCTCCATGTCAACTCACCAAGAAAATTAATTAATGCGGAGCATACTTTGATCCATTGATTTGTATCTTGAATAATGAATCTTGAATTTGGATCTTTAAATCCTGATTTCTTAATTATAATTCTTGATTCTTGATTGTGGGTTTATGATCTTCTTCTTCAATATGCTTTCTCTATAAATTCTTGTGTTGATGAGATAGCACAAAGAATGAGAAAAATTGCATATGAATTGAGGACCATAACCCTATATATAGTTCCCATATGTATCTCATCGTCAAATACAAACCCTAATGGATCCGATCTCTACACATATAATTCGGCCCACACTTTATATAGATGCCCAAAGCTTGATTACTTAATTCTTTATTAGATCACTTTAATTTTGGGCTTAACTTTAAGATAGCATGTATACACAATTAATTAATATGTTGGCCCATATGGCAAATTAAATAATTCTCAACAATCTTCCACTTGGGCTACATATGTTACCTTATAAATGTGTATAACCTTATAAGTTCAAAAACTTTTACTATCATAATCAAAAGTATCTCTGAACAATCTCGTCTATTAATTATATCAGTATAGGATCGAAGTAGTCTTCATTACAAGTATCATAACTAACCCATCAGTAGTCACGTATATCAACACAATCAAATGATATAAATCAAGTGTGGATGTATAACATGAAAATTAAATGCAATGTGATCCAAACATACCTATTTTCAACCGGTCCTACTTTATTCTTTAATACCTTATGAGATCAAACNTAGGATCAAAGTGGATTCTGTTAATTATCATAAGTAAACCCAATGTTCATGTACATCAACACAATCAAATATAATAGATCAAGTGTGGATGTATAGCATGTAAATTACATGGAATGTGATCCAAACATACATATTTTCAACTGATTATACTTTATTCTTTAATACCTTATGAGATCAAACTAAAAAAAAAAAAAAACTTTAATCAGAGTGAAAACTGAACTGAATACTTTATTACTAAAATATATTTAAAAGTGCACAACCAAATATTATGTGTCAAAAAGACAACATACAAAATTATAAACACCTACTAACCTAGCATAATATCAAAATTTACAACACCTATGTGAACGGTGTGCTTCTGAAAGACCATGGGTGATAGACCTTTAGTGAATGGATCTGCTATCATAGAGTTTGTCCCAATATGTTCTATAGTAACCTGAAGACTCTGAACTCTCTCTTTAACAACGAGTAATTTGATGTCTATAAATTTAGACTTTATTGAACTGCTATTTTTATTTGAATACAAGACTGCTGACTTATTGTCATAAAATATCTTAAGTGATCTTTCAATTCCATGTATAATCCGCAACCCAGTGACAAAATTTCAGAGCCATATTCCTTGATTATATGCCTCATAACATGCTATAAACTCCGCTTCCATGGTTGAAGAAGCTACAAGTGTCTGCTTAGCACTCTTCCAGAATATAGCTCTTCCAGCCAGCGGAAAGATATAGCCCGATGTGGATCTGCTACTGTCTTGACATCCAGCAAAGTCAGAATTAGCATAACCAATAATCTCCAATTGGTCTAATTTCCTGTATGTAAGTATGTAATCTTTTGTTCTCTGTAAATACCGCATAACCCATTTGGTTGCCTTCCAACGATCCATCACAGGGTTACTTAAATATATGCCTAACATTCCAATAATGAATGCTATATACAGACATGTGCATACCTAAGCATACATCAAACTCCCAAATGCTGAAGCATAGGGAGTTTTCTGCATTTCCTTTACTTCAAGGTCATTCTTAGTGCATTGATTGAGATTAAACTTGTCTCCCTTAGCAACATGGGTATCACCTGGTTTGCAATCCTGCATCCCAAATCTCTTAAGTACTGTATCGATATAGCTCTTTTTTTATAATTCAAGAATACCTCAAGAACGGTCCCGATGTTACTGAATCCCTAATACAAAAGATGCGTCACCAAAATCTTTCATCTCAAAATTCTTTGATAGGAATTTCTTGATTTCGTGCAATAAGTCTATATCATTGCGGCAAGTAGTATGTCATCGACATACAATACCAAGAATATATACTTACTCTCATTGAACATGTGGTATATATAATCATCAACCACATTCATCTTAAATCCAAACGAGATTATTATTTGATGAAATTTGTGATAGCATTGCGGAAAGCATGCTTAAGCCCATAGATGGATTTTTTTAATTTGTAAACCATTTTCTTTGAGATTCCTGACACAAAGTTTTTCGGTTGCACAATATATATTGTCTCATCCATGTCACCATTGAGAAATGTCGTCTTTACATACATCTAATGTAGCTCAAGGCCAACATGTACCACAAGTCACATTATAATCTTGAAAGAGTCTTTCGTTGAAACTGGAGAGAATGTCTCTTTGTAATTGATGTCTTCCCTTTGAGTAAATCCCTTTGCAACAAGACAAGCCTTATATATTTTCACATTACCCTTTGAATCCCTCTTGGTTTTATATATCCATTTGCAACCAATTGGTCTCATACCTTCAAGTAATGGGACAAGTTACCAAACGTCATTGTCATTCATGAACTTTATTTCCTCATCCATGCCATCAATCCACTTTTGGAAATTATTACTTTTCATTGCTTGATGAAAGTTGATAGGATCTTCTTCCATCAACCCAATACCATCCTCATGTTCTTGGAGAAATACTATAAAGTTATCCGAAATTGCATTTCTCCTTTCTTTAGTGGATTTCCTTAATGACATTTGTTCTTAAGGTTCTTAAGTTTGTTCTTCTGGAACAATCTCTTGATTGTTTATAGGGGGTTCTGGAATATTATCTTGATCCAAAATTGCTTCTTAAATAAGATCTAGAGCAAGAATTTATCTTCGATCTTGATCATTGAAAATTACAATATGAGGGATCTTTATATGTTCCCCCTCAAAGACAAAATCCCTAACTTTATCTCCCCTTCCCCCACAAACTCCACATCCTCATAGAACCGGGCATTTCCCATTTCAAAAATTGATTTAGTAGTGGGAACATAAAATTTGTAGCCCATTGACCTTTTAGAGTATCCAATAAAATAGCAACGAATAGTTTTGGAATCCAGTTTCTTTTCCGATGGCCTGTAAGGCCCTGTCTCAGCTGGACAACCCCAAATGTGTAAGTGCTTCAAATTAGGCTTTTTGCCAATCCAAAGCTCATAAGGGGTTTTGACAGTTCTTTACTTAGAACTCTATTAAGAATATAAGCAACAGTTTTTAATGCTTCTCCCCAGAGAGATTATGATAAGGTAGAATGACTAATCATACTTCTTATCATATCCTTAAGTGTTCCGTTTCGTCTTTCAGCAACACTATTCTTCCTAGGAGAACCTGACATGATGTACTATGGGATGATTCTACATTCATCTAGAAATTTAGCAAAATGCCCTGGATGTTGTTCTCCTAATCCATCATATCTACCATAATATTTACCACCACGGTCAGATCTAACATGTTTTATTCATTTTGTCGTGTTGATTTTCAATTTCAGCCTTATATGCCTTTAAAACATATGTGATTGGGATTTCTTATGAATGAGATACAGGTAACCATACCGGGAATAATCATCTATGAATGTAATAAATGATCGTGACCATTCCAAGAAGCAGAAGAGAATGACCCACAAATATCCATATGAATTAGTTCCAAGACGTCTGATGTTCTATTAGCACCTAATCTCCTTATGTTTATTTGTTTTCCCTTAATAAAGTTTACATAAACACTCAAATCTAAAAAATCAAGTGAATCAAGAATCCCTTCTAGTATAAGTTTTTTAATTCTCTTTTGAAAACTATGACATAAATGCTTGTGCCATAATGAAGAGAAATTCTCATTGATTAATTTACGTTTAATGCATTATGAATTCACATGCAAGGTTTCATTGTAAGAGGCAATCAAATTAAGCAAGTATAGATTATCATATCCAGATAAAGAACTGGTATCCACAAGATTTGAATCAAGAAAAAGACTAAATTTATTATTTCCAAATGAACAAGAACAACAAAATTTGTCCAAAAAAGAAATAGTAACCAGATTCTATCTAAAAGACTGTACCACAAAAGTCTCTTTCAAATCCAAATAAAAATTGGTCTTTAATAATAATATAAAATTACCTATAGCCTCTACTTCAACTGATTTGTCGCCCGCATAGATGAATCTTTCAGCATCATTTGGCTTTCGAATGTTCAGACAATCTTGTATGGACACACTTATATGAGTAGTGGCACCAGAATCAATCCACCAAGTATGTCCAGGCACTGAAACTAAATTAATCTTAGAACAAACAAAAGTGAGAAATGTACCTTTCTTTACACGCCAAACGTGATATTTGGTACAATCCCTTTTCAAGTGTCCTGATATTCCACAAAAGTAACAGCCAGATG
>CAIGRR010031837.1:0-23810 GCA_903798365.1 Fraxinus sp. 1973-6204
CCAACAATCCTCCCTTGAACAAAGGACCACCAAGTCTCCCCTCAAACGATCATCCATCTATCCACTCTCTACCAACCAGGATTTTCCACTCTCATCTTCACGGTGTTGGGGCCAGGACACGTCCATGAAGCATCCGGAAAGCACTACCTGACTCGAGAGCTTGCTCTATCTAGATCAACTCATTTTCATCGTGTTGGGGTCAGGATACGTCTATGAAGCATTCGGAGCACACCACCTGTCCAATAGAGCTCATCCACGGATCCCATTGCCAGCAAATCAAGGCTCACCACCTTCGTTTGACATTCCGAGGAATTCATCCACATGGCTAAGTCTGGGGCTTGGCTCTGATACCATTTGTACGGACTATGGATACCATATATCTCCACATTGGTATGATATTGTCCACTTTGGAGATATTGTCCATACTTATAAACCAATGATCATCCCCACTTTTAGCCAATGTTAGACTTTGGTTGCACACCTAACACTCTCACTTCCAAATCATCCTCCAAAAACTTATTTCTTCTATATCTAACATGCCGTTGATCACCAGCAAACTCAGCTGGAATCGATGGTTCAGGATCTCATTAGCAATCGATCATGTTGGGGCACTATTTATTTAGGACCGGTGACTCGCCTATGGGAGGATGTTTATACTTGTGCTTCTTCTCTATTTCGTGTAATTATTTCCTGTTTTGATACACTAATTCATTGCTCATCTATGCTAGTTTCAATTTTATTGAATGAAGAGTTTTTCAATGTAAAGAATAATGCTAATTTAGTCCTTGTGGTGTAAATCAAGTCAGGTGCTTTTGTACAACTCGATTGAGGATGGTTAGATAATGTTGGTCCAAGGTCGTGGTAAAAATGTGTCGATTGCTCCCTGGTAAGCCGTAGTCAATCACAATGGTCTCCAACGTGATTTTGATACGGTTAGATAAAAAGTGGTCGAACCAAGTTCGAGACTAAAGTGTGCCGGGAAATATTTACTGCTTCCTGCAACAACAAAAAACACTATTTAGAAAACCATTATTCGATATATAAACGACGACCCCACAATACTATAACATATGAGAATTATCGAACTTTTCATCGCAGTAAAGTATTTCCATTAGCATTATTGAGAATAAGCTCTTCCTTTTTGCCCAGAAATGGTTGAATAAGTATTTTCATTTATAAATAATTTAAAAATCTGGCCAAACCGAGGCTAAATTGTAAAAATGTGAAAAGTTACAACTCTCAGTTATGTGTTAAATGGTCCAGTCTATCCTGGCCTGTACTTTGTACAAGTAAAACTGTAAAAAGTAAAAACGAGGAGGATGGTGGTACAATTAACAGCACAGTCATTTCTCTATCCTACACAGCAGTCACGTGTCATCTGATGTACGATGTTCCCCACCCCATTAATCGACTCTGCCATTTCTGTACATTTCTGCACATTTCTGCAAACCCATCTCACTATTTTGCAAACCTTCAAGTATTTATTTTATTGCTAGTAATGTCCATTGAATTGAGTGGAGCAGATTGCATATTCTTGAAAGAGGTTCGATTGTTGCATACCTTACACCAAGTATTACCAAATGTTGGTGAAATAAACTGCCAATTCATTCACTCATATAAGCATTTTAAATTTTTATAGTATTAATTTATGTATGTATACAGTATAGTTGTTGTAATGTACTGGTAGTTCTGTCATGGTTTGCTGTGATAGTGGGTGTGGCAGAACTTTTTAAGGTCTGGGCTTTTCTGCAGTCTGCACCTCGGAATTATCCCAAAAGTCATAAATCCCAGTAATTATTGTTTCCTTGCAATTTTCAGTTTTCCCCTCTTTGCTTGTTTTTTTTCCCAATAATTTTGATTAATGCCCAGTATTCATAAAGGGGAAAAAAAAACGTGGTGCAAACATTGGAGAAATGGGTGATTCTGTCGGCACTGTTTCAGTGCCACCGCGGCCCAAGTCGCCGCCGGCCTACCCAGATTTGTATGGGAAACGTCGAGAGTTGGCCAAGGTTCAGATTCTGGAAAGAGAGATCAGTTTTCTTGAGGTGAGTTGGAATTTAGATACCGTGTAATTTTTTTTGTCATTTCATCTTCAAATTCCCTTGTATAAGCTACTAAATAGGATTTTATAATTGAATATGATTGTAATTAGAAAAAGAAAGTGATCAATTAGACCATCGATAATTCCAAGCTCTCCAACTTGAATTCAAATATGTAGTGTAGGTTGAACACCTCGTCTAAAAGCGCTTAAGCTCTCCTTAGAGAGGGACAGATATAATGGGTAGTGGCAAGAGTTACACTTAGAACATTGACCGGACTAGCCATGTTGAACAATTCCTCTAAAAATTTAAGTTGCTGGAGAGTGGCCAAATGTTAAAGAATTTTAACAGTTACTCAACAGGGTTCTGATTGTTAATTTAATGCAGTCTAGTTTTGTTAATTTCGAGGCCGAGAGTGATGTTGTTGTCAATCTTGAAAGGAAGATTATGTGTTTGTATTCATAACTCTACAAACTAGCTTAGACATTGTGCACGGTGAAACAATATTTCCAGTTAGTAATTATCTGGCAAGAGTTCTCAAATACTGCATATATTTTGGTCTAGATTCTGATATATCATTGTTTGTCTCATGCTTGTGTCCATTTGAGTTTTACACAGTGTCAGCAATGCTTAGACATTGTATCAAGTGGTGCTTTGTGTTGTCAAGGATTACTTGAGCTTATATCAATTATGTTTGAAATTACTTTTTATCATGCGGTGTTTTGACTTGCTTTTTTAGGAGTATTTGGTTGGTATTATGCTACAAACTATAAATTACTAAGGACATAATCAGTAAAGTGTTTTGTTGCCGTGAAGTATAACACAAAAAACTATGGGATTTTCCCATTCCTGCGGCCTTAGGACCATGCTGTAGCCTCAGTGAGATGGTCCGCCCTCTTCCTGCCCTGTTGTGTGCCTGACTAGAAAACAAGGATTCTGGACCAAGCCAAGAATCGTGTAATATAGGGATGTAGATTGATCGTATATCTGTTTTTGAAGCCACCTTCTTTCTCTCAAGATCCTTGCTTCTGAAGTTCTAAATAATCTCCTGTTCAAAGACTCTGAGGGAAGACCGCATTCGGCCAAACCACAGTGACCCCCAAAGCCATCTTCTTCTAGTTGCAGGGCAAAATCTGGCTCTGTATAACCAGCATATTTTGAGGTTCACATGAAATTTTAGTATTTGTGTTAGCTGAATTCCCTCCAGCCTTCTTGCATGGATGTCATTAATGCATAACTTATTCCACATTGGCTGAATTAACGGAGTGCATTTATTGGTTCAAGCAGATCAACACGTTACCTTTGGTTCAATTTATCGTAATCAATAGAAAAATGGAAATATTGTATACTTTTTGACTGCAGAATGCATTTACCTTTCAAATGTTGACCGCTCTTGTTCATTCTTCTCACATTAAGAGAAATGTGAATTTATGCAGTTAATATGTCTCTTTTGATTGGGAATTGTGGCATGTAAAAAAGCATTCTGACATAGGAAAGGATTTTAGTATTTGGTGAAACTTAGATAAATGAGTAAAATTTCACAAATTTATTTAACCTGTGATGGTTGATGATATTAGGTAGCTCTCTTATTTGGTTTATTTTTTTCATAGTTTGTCGATGGGTGAAGGATGCAATGTACTTCTATTTTATGAAAACCATATTTTTTTGTAAACGGAATCTCATCCGAAAATTTATTGCAATCAGGAAGAATTAAAATCAGTCGAAGGCCTTCGACCTGCTTCACAATCCTGTAAAGAGTATGTCAAGTTTTGTTTTCCAGAATGCCTTAAGTTTTCTTTATCTATATCATATATATAAAGAAATACATCCATGCATGTTATATATTGTTTTTCCCTTCTTAACTTGCTTTGCACCTGCTTCATGATTAGTTTTCAACTAAATGAACATGTTGATTTTGCAGGATTGCAGATTTTGTAACTGGAAACCCGGATCCTCTTATACCTATGTAAGAAAAACGTTAACTATCTTTTTTTCATGACACTGATAGATAATCTCTTATTTTCTCACTCTCACTCGTTGATTTTTGTTTTGGGTTTTTAAAAGCAGAACGAAGAAAGTTCGCAGATCTTGTCGCTTCTGGAAATGGCTCAGGTATGTGCTGCCAATCACTTTCCATTTGTGGAGTATTATTATTCAAGTTCACCTTTTGTCATCAAAAGTCTCTGTCTCTCAGATATAGAATTAATTTAAAAATCATTTGTTCCGCACTTCTGCTGATGATCATTAACTAAGTACTAGCACTTGTGGTTGTAAAATAGTTAATTAACTCAAATGTTTTTTAGAATAGATTTCTCGAGGATACGAGTCAGATTTCCTCATTCAATCCAATTGCTTCAGACAATGACTAGAAATTTTTTGTCCATCATTGACCTATTATGTCAATAGATTGATATTATTGATTTTGCTCTTCACAATTATTTCTAATTCACACAAAAAACTTGGTACAGCTTCATGACTACTAAGAAAATGGGTTCGGAAGCTATTCAAAGGCAAATCTTGTTAAAAGTCCTATATAATATGTACGGTCAGCATCTACTTCGTACTGTCCCGAGTCTAGACACAAATTTTTAGCATCTCCTTTGTTCTCCTATAGATCGGAGACTTTCTATTCTCCAATGTCAAATGATTATTATTTTGTGTGCTCGTAAAGATAGGAACCCCTTTCATACTATGGAAGCACTCAGTTCGAGAGATGGTTGAGCACTATCTGTGAAACTTGAACATCCTTTTTAGTGTTACTCCTTAATATTACTTTTTGGGGATTTTGGTTCGAGTAGTTTGTGCTCTTTTATATTAGAGTAATGTTATTTATTATCATGATGATGGAACATCGGTGATGTGGCAACCCATTTTCCTCACATTTCTCTCTCCTCTCTCTCACTCATAAAAATTGAATTGCCCAATCACATTATTTCACATAAACTGCTACATCACTGATGTTGCATCATCATAATGATAAATAACATTATTCTTTGTATTATATTCTTACCATACGTAACACAAGTTCTATTGTATTTCAGTGGAACGTCCTGTTTCAACATTCCATGGATTTGCTGTTGTCCTGAATGCCCTCGTCTTCATGTGCCACGCTGTTGCGACTGCAATTTGTGTAATCTCGACCCATGCATCTGCTGTTCGATGCCCAAGTGCCGCTGTGCGATGCCCAAGTGCCACTGTTCATCATGTTTCAATGCTCAATGCTGTGACATGTGTGACTGTAGTTGTAGACAGTGTTGCTGCATTCCCATCTGCTGTTCGATGCCCAAGTGCCACTGTTCATCATGTTTCAATACTCAATGCTGTAACATGTGTGGCGGTAGTTGTAGACAGTGTTGCTGCATTCCCAAATGTCCGTCCTGCTCGATATATTTTTGTTTTCCCAGAAAATGTGCATGTTGGTATCCTAAATGTCCAAAGATAAATATTTGTTCCCCTTGTCACAAAAGCTGCTGCTGCTGCTACGCTTGCTACTTCTGTTGCTAGTATATTATGCAGTAATTTTAAATGTAAACTTGATATATTTGCCTTTTTTATTTGTTCAAAATGTAACTTAAGACAGTGCAATATAATCCATTTTGTCTCACCATGCTTATATGGGGCATTGGTATTCTACTTATATTTTGGATTCTTCCTTTCCTTTTTCTTTTGTCTGGTTTGACTCTATTTCAACTTTTAGCATATTTTTTCGATGATTGAATTCCTAAAATTGCGTATAATTCATCGTTAAAGTCATTGGAAACAATCTACTAAAAAAGGAACACAAACAATTTATTGAAAAACTTGCAAGAACATGAAATTACAAAAATTATCAGCAAACGATGGGTGGGAATGTTTTTAAAATGACAAAATCTTATTCTTTATTATTTCGTAAATGAAGCACTAAAGCAACAATGTCGCTTTGGCCGAGTGGTTAAGGCGTGTGCCTGCTAAGTACATGGGGTTTCCCCGCGAGAGTTCGAATCTCTCAGGCGACGTTTCATCTTTTTATTATAACATTATGTTGTTATTCCTTTCCTTCACCCGCTCCATTTCTGCATTCTTCTTCACAATTTCTTTAAAGCTATCAGCACCAAAAATTGCCTTTGATTTCGTTTTTTCAGTTTCATAACCAACAATTTGGGATGGCCTCGGTCAAGAAACCATCTTAGCAAAATTCATATATTCTGGACAATTGGGTACAAAGTGTTGTTGAACACAGTCGAGAGTCTCCATTTGAATTGAGACTTGAGAGAGAATCATTTTTGTACTTTTATTTTTCATTTTTTATATTTCTCAATCTTTGTTGAACTTGATTTTTTTTTTATTGGATTGAGGAAATAAGAAAATAACAAATAAAAAAGAACACGAGAAACAAAAAATTTAAAAACATAACTTGTTTGACTATAAAATGTTGAATATATTGAATTTCGATTCAATTCATGACTTTTTCGATTCTTTTCTCTCTCATTTTTAAATTCATTACACACAACTATTTACAATTCGATCCACAAAACTCTTCTAATCTATTCTCTCTTCAATCCATTGTGCAGAGGTGAATCCAACCCTTTTCTTAGGTTCTCATGTAGACCATTCTTCGAGAAAATAACTCGAGATTTAGGAGACTTAATTTGACTTTCATGGACATCGCGTCTTTGCTTATAATAACCATTTTCGCTACCCTTTTTCTCACTCTCCCTCTCCAAATCACTGTCCTCGAAAACCGAATATACAAATGTCCTAACTGGAATATTGTCGTTAAGATCTTTCAAAGGCTCCAAATTTTTTATGACATCACTCATTTTTGGCCTAAGTTTTGGGCTATGGCTTAAGCACTGATAAGCCAAGGAAGCTGCCTTTTGAGCCCCCATTTCCGGGTACTGCCCTTCAAGTCTAGGGTCCATTAACCTGCTTAGCAGTTTCTTAGGATTCTTTAACATTGGTTTTGCCCATTCTACTAGGTTTTGTTCTCTGTGAGGACGGGTTTTGTCTACCGATCTTCTGCCAGTTAGAAGCTCCAAGAGTACGACTCCAAAACTGTATACATCACTTGCTGCTGTTAAGTGGCCTGCAAAAAGTTCGATAATTTATTTAATTTTGAATGATTTTGTTTTTCGTTGAGAATTAAATGCATAAGATTATAACTAAATTACCTGTCATGACGTATTCAGGTGCGGCATAGCCGTGAGTGCCCATAATGCGTGTTGTGACATGTGTGTCGTCTCCTTCTGGACCATCCTTTGCAAGCCCAAAATCTGAGAGTTTAGGCGTGTAATCCTAGACACGAGACAAAAGAGTAAGCTTCGACCAGACATGTTGAGTAATCTAATATTATTTATTTAAATTTTGTCTTGTACCAACAAGTTTAAAGAAGAAACTTACCGAGTCTAGCAAAATGTTCGAAGCTTTGAAATCTCTATAGATGACAGGGTTTTCAGCTTCATGGAGGAAGGCAAGTCCTTTTGCAGCTCCAATGGCAATTTTCATTCTTGTTGACCATGGAAGAGACATTGAATATCCTGCTTGAGAAAAAAAGTTTCCTAATCATCAATTAATTGCATCATGGGGAATAATTCCTCGTTAATTTAACTCTACTACATTCTTCGTGATCAATTTATAAGTCAAATTTACGAGTTTGTACTAAGTCGACATTCAATATAAAACTTCACGTCTTATTAAGATGAATTCATATACATGGTCTATAGACATCGAATTTATTGAAAATTCGTTCTTAAATAGTTAAATTACTTAAAAATTCTACAACAAGTAGTTGAAGTAAATATTGTCAAAATCAAACTGGTCCGAACTGTTGGTTCAATCGAAAAGATCGAGGACAAAAACCTATCTTGTTACCAATCAATATAAGTCAAAAATCAGTTCACACTAAAGGCCGTTTGGACCAGATTTTAATCTAAGTCAAAGTCAAACAATTAATATGATCCACATCTTTCATGGGTCCCACATCTTTTCAGCCACACATTTCAAAAACTTCCATTACAATCCGCTTAAAATCTGATTTTAATCTACACCAAACATCCTCTAATAATCAGTAGATTTACTTTAAAATTTTATTTTATTTTGGGATCAATTCTTGTAACAATGGCAGAGTTGGCCATATAACAAGTATGTGAAAGTTGAAACCGTTTGCCTAAAAAGTTGGCCATATAACAAGTATGTGAAAGTTGAAACCGTTTGCCTAAAGAGAGACTGACTTGTTCAAAAGTTAAAAAGGGTACTGTTGACAAGTTACCAGCACACAATCAACAAGAACAATTCCCAAGAAAATATCAGCATTGACTATAGCTAAGTCCTTCTATAATTAATTTAAGCACTGCTGGCTAATTATTTGAGTTAAAATAATTAAATTATTTTAATTATAATTTAATTAAAAAAAGAACTTACTTCTAAAGAGTTGATTCTCCAGGCTTCCTCTTGGCATGTATTCATATACCAGAAGCCTGTGTTCTTCTTCACAACAGTATCCAATCAACTTCACCAAATGTGGGTGTCTCAATTCACCAAGAAACACCACTTCAGTCTGTAAATTATAAAAGATAATTAATTCCAATGCACAATCGAACAAAAATTACTGCATAAAATTGAAAAAATCATTTTCAGAAGAGAGTGTTTTTTGGGATTTGGCGTACTATCATTATTCGCCACAACTGAGAGATTTATTTATTAAAATTTAGTCTTAAAACACGTACCAGCCATTCTCGATGCCCTTGTGTGCCATCTAAATCCAGGAGCTTCACTGCCACAGGCTGAGCCTTCAAACCCGGCCTAATCTTATCATCAACGAACCCCTTATGAACCGGGCCGAACCCTCCTTCTCCAAGAAAGTTACTTGATGAGAAATTCTGTGTAATCACCTTGAGTTCTTGAAGTGTAAACACGTGAAGATTTGAACCGGCTAAAGAAATAGACAGATTTTCCGAAATAGTTGAACTGCTTAAATCCAACAGTGAAAACCTCGGAGATGAAGATGATTTTGGCACAACTTTCTTTGGCTTGGGAGTAGGGCTCTCAATCTTGAAACAACTTGGAAATATGACTTTCCATTTCAAGACTTTCTTCCCTCTCATTCTTGAATCAGATTTTCTTGGATTAATTCTTCAAGAATAAGCAATTATTTTACTGCACAAGCTAAGTTTGAAGATTGATTGTGGGTAGGGAAATATGTATTTGATTTGGAAGGTTTTTGTATGTTTATATATATATGGAGAAGGCAATACATACTATTCAAACAGTCAAATTATTCCTCTATCCAACATAGAGGAATAATTCATGTATACCATACCGTGTACATGCATGGTATAATTCATGTACCATAAAGTATATATATGTGTATGTTGTTCTACTTACGTGTTATGAGTTGAATAATTCATATAGAATATTGAATAATAACTCGTTAGTTAGGGAGCAAATTTATTTATTTAAATGTAAAAAGATCTTTTATGTCTCCACATACATAGATATTGAAATTGTGTATATGGAATGTTTATAAAAATTGTGAAATATGAATTTAGAACCATTACCTGCTCATTAATTGAACAGTATGACACGATTTTTTTACTTTTGCTTCCACTTCTTGTAAAAAAAGGATTAAACCGTGTGTACAGAACTTTTACACCCACTCACATGTGTGTGGGGCCCGCCTGAAAAAAAAAATAAACCCACCCCCTGCATTGTGTGTATCTGGTATGGGTCTAAAAGACCCGACTTCTGTACATGAAGCAGGGTCCGTAAAAAAAACCCCTAAAAAGCTATTTTATGCCCGTTTTCCCTAAAAGCTTTTCTAGCAGAAAAAAAATATCATAACAGGTTCAAAAGTAAATTTTTAATATCAAAAATAGATTTTGATTTTTTCAAAAGTCTTGTCAAACGAGTTTTAAAGACATCTTTGATTAGGAGCTTGTTTGGTTTAGATTTTTTGTTGGAAGAATTGATTTTGAATAGTGAGTTAGTTAGGGAGCAAATTTATTTATTTAAATGTAAAAAGATCTTTTATGTCTCCACATACATAGATATTGAAATTGTGTATATGGAATGTTTATAAAAATTGTGAAATATGAATTTAGAATCATTACCTGCTAATTAATTGAACAGTATGACACGATTTTTTTTACTTTTGCTTCCACTTCTTGTAAAAAAGGATTAAATCGTGTGTACAGAATTTTTACACCCACTCACATGTGTGTGGGGCCCGTCTAAATAAAAAATGAAAAAAATAAACCTACCCCCTGCATTGTGTGTATCTGGTATGGGTCTGTAAAACCTTGCTTTTGTACATGAAGCATGGTCCGTTAAAAAAAAAAACCCCCTAAAAAGCTATTTTATGTCCGTTTTCCCTAAAAGCTTTTCTAGCAGAAAAAAATGATAACAAGTTCAAAAGTAACTTTTTAATATCGAAAATGGATTTTGATTTTTTCAAAAGTCTTGTCAAACGAGCTCTAAAGACATCTTTGATTATATTTTGTAAAAAAAAAATGATATTTTTAGAAAATGTGTGATTAGAAAACTAGGAAAATGGTTATGCGTGTATGTGCAAAATTATTTTATTAAAAGATTGTATAGTTGAAAATGAATTTTAGAAAAGTGAATTTTAAATAATATGTACCAAAAAATAGGCTAAACAGAAAAATACCAATAAAATAATGGGCGATAAGTCTCGAGTCTAGAAATCTGTTGAACTGAAAACAACTATTGACTTGGTTTTCTTTCTTTGTCGGGAAAGTTTCGCGTGAAAAATCTGTTTCCAAGACATTTTAAAACCGGGTTCACAGAAAGTTGACTTTTTATTTTATTTTATTATCTACACAATATTATAAATAATACTAATTAATTTTGAAATTCGAGGATAATGTGTTTCCGCAGTGGACCATTTTCACATATTACGCGGTATCTTTGATTTTTCTGCATGACAAAATTGTCAATATAAAGATTAATAGTTCCAAAACTTGTACAAAGTAATTAAAAATGAGAAAATAATTAATTAGTATAAACTTCAATGATATATACATATATACACACATATCATGTATGTATGTTTATATAGCCATAGTCGATGGTAATCTCGACAACTTCAACCACTAGTAACATTTGTAAGCACTATGGTACTACAATAAAGCTATTTGTGCAAAGTTGAGTTACAAAAGTTGGGTTACAAAGTGTGTTGACAAAATTCAGACCATTTATTTCAAATGATTTAAAAATCTGTTTTAAAATGATTGGTGTTAGATGTTATTTTGTCAACTAATTTTGTAACATAACTTTGTATATGTTGCATGTTAAGGGATATATATCTCACATCGATAAATGATGTTGATACAGACCAATTAATAAAGATTTTGGGCTACTCCTCTTAACAAGGTTGACCTTTTAAGATGGAACCCCAAATCTTAACATGATATCAGAGTCCATTATGCTCCAACGAGCGATTCGATCTTGTTAAGACTCTAAAAATGAGCACGTGGATTTCAAGATTGGTCTGCTCAAATGAGCCACCATTTTGCGGGAGCGTGTTAAGGGATATATATCCCACATCGATANTTCTCGCAGTATCAAGCATAAATTTAACAATATAACTTTAACTCATTTCTGGTTTGTTAAGGGATATATATCCCACATCGATAAATGATGTTGATACAGACCAATTAATAAAGATATTGGGTTACTTCTCTTAACAAAGTTGACATTTTAAGATGGAACCCCAAATCTTAACATAGCATAACTCATAATAATAAAAAAAAAAAGATATAATGCCGAGTTTTGAAAAAAAAATATTAATTATTTTATAAATTACACTGTTAAATTGCTAATCATCTTTTTTCAGCATTAATTATTTAAAAAATGATATTGCAACTTGCGAATGGACTTAAGAATGGATCAAAAAATCTAGAAAAGAATAAATGAAAAAAAAAATACATTTTTTTCTCATGACACGCTAGTGATTTTGTCATAGGGTGAGAAAGTCAAATATTGCTTATATCAGAAGACTTGGTGATTAAGATAAATAAATAGTAGGTTTGGTGATTAAGATAAATAAATAGTAGGTTTGCTTGCCAATCTTGTTCGTGTTCTAGAAGCTAACTACTGCACAAAAATAATAGAAATGCACATATGTCTATTTTTTTTTATGAATATGATCATTATGTTGTGATTTCCTGTTTAAAAGTTTAAGATAATAAAGAAAAAAAAATTATTAATTATATTTATATTCGATGCTCATAAACTAGTATTTCAGGAACACAGAGTCAACAATCGATCACCATCCACTCGCCTAGACGATATTCAGTGAGGGAAGGCGATCAATTGATACTTAGGAGATTGAGTTCGCGATCTCGATGGGCATAATCAAAGGTTAACTAGCAATAGAGGATGAGAAGACCACATTATCAGAAGATTGTGAAGCTAACACATTGATCCAACTAGCCTCATTTTATCTAGCCTAACCAACTAGGCATCTAATACCTTTGTCTCTTTTATTCCCACTAGACATTAAGGATACCCTAGGAAAATATGTTCCACGTGATAATAATCACTCGTAAGACATATCATCAAAAGGGAGGGACCATATCTTAGAGCGAGAAAAAGTTAGAATATTTTTCATATTTAGTCCCTGTTTGTTTCATATTATTTAAGCAAGAAAATGAAAATTTGAACCCTTTTTTTCAAACAAAGTGGGTCCCACCAACACACAAACTGGTCAAATATGGCTGCTATTCTAATGTACCAACGGTCCATTTTTTTTTTCTACTAATGTGAAACAAACATGGGCTTAAGCATAGATTATGTTCCAATTACATATTAAGTAGTTTGTAAGGACAACTAACTTATTCTCACACCAAAGATTGACCCAATATGAGGCTCCCAACCCTTTCTATGTAGGATGTATTGCTCCATTAGAAGCTCACTTGCAAAAGGGCAAACACCAACAAGCATCAATATATTTGACGCTTACAAGACTATGAAGGATGGATTTGAATATATTCATGAAGACGACGATGATGCCTTGGCTATGCCAAACATGAGATATGAATAGAATGTTTGACAATCATTATTTGGGAAAAACAACGTTCTAAATAGCGATTTTTAAGAGAATGAGTGGTTAAAAATTAGTGAGAAGAAAATTTTGAACTTATGTACAGAATATTTTATTGTGTAAATGTATTGTTGAAAATGAATATATAGAAAAAAGAGTTTCCAACATGGGATTAGTATGATTAATTCCTTTCCTTTCTCCTCATATTTTCTATAGCCGGATAACCTCTTCACTTATCCATTCAAAATTTTGTATGTCCCTCTTCTGCATTATTATGAATAAATAATACTACCCATACCATAGGGATTTTTAAATAAACTTTAAAAATAAGTTTCGCCAAACACACTAAACTTGGGATCAAGTTTAGGTTATAAGTGGGTATGGAGTGATTGAAAATGTATTGTTTGGACACAATAAGATCATTTAAAAATTAGTTTAGCCCCTGTTTGGTACATATTAAAATTTTTATTATCATTCTTCTACTCATTTTTAACCACATATTCTTCAATAAAATAATATTTTCCATCACAGCAATAACTTTTCTTTTTTTTCCAACCACATATTCTAGATAAATCTACTATTCCAGAATACATTCTTTTAAAATAACATGGCTCAAACGCACCCTTAGTATGAAATATGTCCTTCAAGTTCGAACCAAAAACTCAATAATTGATAATATTTCATCACTACGTTCGTAGGAGGATTCTTTTGAAATATAACTATTATATGTATAGACATATTTATACAATTTTTTTCAATACTTGTAATTATTTATATGTATCTTGAACTATATTCAAGTGATTTTAAAAAGATTAGTATAAATTATAATCATAGTATAACCAAGATATAGTTGATGGGGCTCCAATGCAGTAGGTGAGGCATCATCTCAAGTCTCAACATGTAATATTGTGTTGTTTCTTGTCAAGGACTCAACCGACTTACATTGAGAAACTTCGTTGGCGTGCATGGAAAGGAGTTTTTTGGTAAAGTAGTAGGTATGTGGGACCCTTATTATAGATATATTTTCTAGCCGCCTTTAACAAATTTCAAATTCATATTGGTACATATTCTTCAATTTTTTACAAAAAAATTATTTTCAATCACTTAGAGCTTGTTTGGTTTAGATTTTTTGGAGGAAGAATTGATTTTGAATAGTGATATGATGGGAAATGTGTAGTTGAAAAAGAAGAAAAAATTATTGATGTGATGTAAAATATTATTTTATTGAAGAATGTGTGGTTGAAAAATGAGAATTGATTTACTGTAGAATTGTAAAATCCAAACCAAACAGGCCCTTAAGCTCATGTNTTGGTTTAGATTTTTTGGAGGAAGAATTGATTTTGAATAGTGATATGATGGGAAATGTGTAGTTGAAAAAGAAGAAAAAAGTATTGATGTGATGTAAAATATTATTTTATTGAAAAATTTGTGGTTGAAAAATGAGAATTGATTTACTGTAGAATTGTAAAATCCAAACCAAACAGGCCCTTAATTTTTTGGTAAAATTATTTTGTACGTGAATCCATAACTTTTTCTTATTTTTTAATAACGCATTCTCCAAAAGTATCACTTTTCCTAAACTCTAAATCAAATAGGCACCAATTATGCTAATACGGGTCGAACCATCTTGCTGTCTAGTGTGGACCGTGCCTTGAGTCGATCATTTTGAGAAGGCAAGTCGTGTTGGATTTCTTCTTTCATGCTTTTAAATATAAATAAATATATAAAGCTTTTTATTTGTATATGTCACAATTGACTACCTATATCAAACCAAAATCGACTCCAAGCTCAATTAAAGTGAAATGTCTTTATTATAGTTCATTATTGAACCTGCCAAACATTAGTCTAGAATGCAATGAACCATATTTTGTACTCCCCGTCCCATTTATATAAATGATTTTTGTTTTTCACACGGATTTATAAATCTTATTTAATGTTATTGAAAAAATAATTTTTGTCAAAAAAAAATCATAATTTATTCTTATTAAATTATTATTTGAAGTAGTAAAAATTTTTTTTTAATGTGTATATGTATTTGAATGATTTCAAGAAGTATGTATCTTTATATTTGTACAATTTCGAGATTAAATGGGGAAAATTGATTAAAAGTAAGCAAAATAAAGAAAGATATATTAATAAACGAACAAAACAAAACATTCTCAATAAAAAACATGACTATATAATTGAGACAAAAAATAACAAAAATCAGCCTATATAAATGAGACAGAGAGAATAAGATTTATCATTCGCTATCTAGAGTCTGTTTGGTAGAGATTAAAATCAGATTAAAATAGAAAAAATAGCCGTTATTGTTGACTTTTATTAGACGGGTGAGACTCAATAACGTTTATATTTTCAATTTTAATTGGATTTTAATTGTTACCAAGCATGCTCCTAATGTAATGTTCTAATATTGGGCGTTTCTCATAAGATAGATCAGAATCTTAGTAATTTAGTCCACAAGTTCGACATGATTTACAATTTAGTGCACAAGTCGGCCCATCCAACATATTTTAAAAAAATTTCAAGTTCGTTTTCACAAAAAAGCTTGCGTGGGACGACTCACCTCTCTATACAAACTAACCAATGAAACAACTACAGACCTATGTTGGATCAAACAAGTCTAGAACATCATAGTTTAACTCAATTTTACATCAAGCATGACAACTAGAAGATAAAGCGAAAAGAACAACGAAGAATTTAATCTCTCTCTCTCTTTGTCCGGATACCATGTATAATGTTTTTTATTGACAAATGTACATGATACCAATTATTCGACTTTGCATGCTAATTATTTTTCTTGATTATGATTGGGATACAAATTCAACACAATTAAGCAGATTCAACGCATTTTAACTTTTTTAGAAACATAACCAGATTAATAGAATTCAAATTATTCAATAAATATTTTAAAACTGTTTTCTAATCATCTAACTTTTTTTTTTTTTTTTTTTTTTAAATTGCTTTTAAAAGGTCAAAAATTAAGTAAATCCAGCTACAACTACCCCTTAATGGAGTTTAACCAAACTCTTGACAAACAAAACTCATCTAATTTTGACTTTAAGCTTCAGTTGGTTTGGAAAAAATTATAATCGCAATCTAGCCCATAAGCAGAATTAGCAAATAATTAAAAGTTTTTAATGTTGTTTTTCCATCATATGAGCAGCATTTAATTAAAAGTTGAAAACGGGAGTAAAGTTGGCAGTGTCGCCATCAATCCAACTAGGTTATAACGACTACAAGAAGAGTTGGTCAAGCTCAATTATTCATTACTCATTTCTATTTAATTATAATTTAAACAACACGACTCAGACATCCACTAGTCAAAAGGTGGAGTAGAGATCACATGAATGATGAACTAGATTTATTTTTCGAATTGATGTGTGAATTATTATATAATGAGTCATGTCATGTTAATTGATCTCGTCCTACGTTAACTATTTCATCTAAATTTTTTAAGTTATTGCAAAATGACCATATATAATCACTTAAATCTCGAGACCTTTTATGATTTATGCTTAAGAAATCAAAATTAAGCAAACATAATCATCCATTTTCTATCAATCCAATTTTTCCAATGACAAAATTTTGTAGTATTTGGCAAAGGAAAAAAAAAATGAACATGTATGAGAAGAAACTAGAGTCATTTACTTTTCTCACTTTTAGTGTAAACTAAATTCGTCCAAGTTACTCTTCGGGACAGATTTGAAGAAGGGAGGGGATTCTCGACCTCGGACCAAACATAGCATTTCTGTCTTATTGATTAGTCCGTGGCCATCGAAAAGAGGGAGAACTGTAGACTGCAACCAATCCTCTGCTCCATGCAAGAATTTTTCGACGCTAAACTTCTTTGCTATATCTTCAGTGCAATTCTTCCTATACCCTGACCATGAAATCCTATGTTTTGTGTCTGAACCTGGTCCAGAATTTAAGTATTCCATGTAATCTATCGTGCTCAAATTGCTATACACATCCCACTTGCACCATCCTTGTGGGTGTATAAGATCACCCATATAACTATTCATTATNCTTTGCTATATCTTCAGTGCAATTCTTCCTATACCCTGACCATGAAATCCTATGTTTTGTGTCTGAACCTGGTCCAGAATTTAAGTATTCCATGTAATCTATCGTGCTCAAATTGCTATACACATCCCACTTGCACCATCCTTGTGGGTGTATAAGATCACCCATATAACTATTCATTATATTAGTCCTAGAGTAATTCCTCCATGGCCTTCCCAAGTATGTAACAAAGTTTTTCCTCTCTGTCGTGTTGAATTCCGGGGCAGCCTCTATCGTGCAATTCTGCAGTGAAATGCCCGTGTTCTGGTTTGGATCTTCTCGTCCTTGAGCCGTGATGACGTTCCTCTGGCCGGGATTAGGTTTTCGTACCAGTATTGAACAGTTTTGGAAAATTGCTGCTGCATTACCGAAGATGAAATCTATCGTGCCTTGAATCGAGCATTCACGGTAGAACTGCCGGAGGGAATGGGCATAGAGTGTGTCCTGATGGGAAATGATCTCGCAACGGTAGAATGCAGCATTTGAGGTTACTCTTAGAGCAACTGCTTGGTGCTTTTCTGGACCTGATGTGTTTATGATTGTTAAGTCTGTAGCTAAGAATTTGTCTCCCACCACAGCTGCAAAGATTAAAAAGATAAAGAGTAATGTAATTTGGAGTGATTATGTTCAAATAAGAGTGCTACAAACAAATACTATTGATGTTTACGCTGTTAGCCTTATATAATATTATTGCATAATATTTAGTTTTCTTCTTTTATAGGTTTCCTTTTCTGTTTACTTTTTTTGTAATATATAAATTTGTGTATTTCATTGGAAACCTAATTTTTGGAGACACGTGTAATCGGTTTTCTTTCTCCATCTCTAGTTCTTCTCTTTTGTTTGATTTATCAAATTGGTTTGTATTATTCACATACGCCACAACGGATTCACATATGCCACCACGGAAAGGATAGTAATGTTGTGAAGAAAGTTGCGCGTAAAAGCAGAGCACGACCCATGTTAGTGGTGCGGAAACAGGCAGGCTGCCCAGTACCAGGCGTCCAGGCCTGGCTACGGGTTGACAACACGATAAAAGTAGTAGGGTCGTGCTATACACACACCAAAATGCAATAAATAACCTACAAACTCTGCTAACGCCAAAAGTCGAAAATACATTGATATGTCGTAGATCTCAACGTGCCCGACCGGGTTATAACGCCAAAAATCTGTTAGTTCTCACTTTCGCATGAATGTAGACGAATAAATTAGAAACAGAGAAGTTTAATGAGACTTACTTAAGGTGGCTGATGCAAAGGTAGAAAAGCCATCTGCAAAATTTCTCCATCCCCTGATAATTGTTGAGTTCATACCATCTCCAACTAACATGATATTAATCTTCTCTCTTGGAATCAACACATTTTCTTCATAAATTCCTGCCTTGATTCTAATAACAAATCTGTTCGTACTCATATTTGGTGCCACTGCAATTGCCTCACCAATTGTAGTGTAATTTCCAGTGCCGTCTGAATTCACAATCACATCTGGCCTTAATCTGTTTGTAGTTTCCTAGGATTAAAAGTAAAAATCCGATCATTTAAATACGAAAATAATACATATTGAGGTTTATGAGAACCCAAAAGGCTGAAATGAGCAATCTGTTTTGTCCAAAGCTCAAACAGATGGTCCGATTCCAAGATTGGTGTTCTCACAAATGAACTCCGCATTGCTGAAAAAAAAAACACGCGAGGGACTCAATACCTGCATCGTTCTCCTCTGATGAACACAGTCTTTAAACTCATCATTTTCTGGTAATTTAGTACTCAGAATTCTAGGTTTCTTGAGATTTTGTTTCTGGGCTTTGTTCTCTACGTATTTGATCATGGCTAGACTATTGCTGATCATGCGAGAAATTGGAGTTAACAAATTCTGAAGATGTTCTTTGTGACCCGTTTGGTTAACCAAATTCAGTTCTTCCAGGTCTGAAAACCCATCAATGCAGGTGTTTTCATTAGTCATGGCTGCGCTCAACAGGGTTTTGATGTTCCCATATGATATTCGAACATAAGACGGGGGAGAAATTCGTAAATCTTCAACTGCTTGTGCAAGTTCATAAAGGGTTTGGTCCAACATTTCCATGCAATCTTTCAGTGCATTCTTTTCCTGTGAATTCAAATCTTGGTGTTGAAAATGAGCCAAGATATCACGTTCTGTTGCCTTCACATGTCCAACTGTTTGATTAATTGCCACCTCGAGAAGTCGACGGAAACTGGTGGCATTCTTTGAGCCATGAATGGAGGCTAGGCTGGATAGGCATAAAGAGGGGTATAGTGTAGTGGCACAGGCTTTCTTGATGAATAAATGCAGCCCGATTAATGGTGGAGATTGAATCAACGGTTGATGATCAATTCTTGATGATGATGACGGATGCTTGAAAAGTAGAGCAATGAGAAGTGCCACAATTGGGAGAAATACAATGAGAATTATGGTTTTTCTTCGAGTTTTTGCTAGTTTCTTGAAGAATCGAGAATTCTTGATGGCATTTTTGGGCTCCATTTTGTAAGCAAAAAATGAGTAGAAAATTTTGCTGCAATGACAGAGAAAACTGACTGTGCAGTGCTTAAGAAACAAAGGAGAAGCGGCAAAACTAACTTTTATGTCAGTTAATGGGCGTTATACACTTGATTAACTTACCGGTGTTTTTAAATCCGTCCCGAAATTGAATCGAAAAAGTTAAAGGATTAAGGGTCGGAGGGTTCGACCCGAGTTTAACCGAGTCAAAGGGCTTAATCAACACTGGCAGTTTATCTATTCTTGATTTTTGACAATCTTTGCCGTTAAATCAGTAGATTAAATTATAGTTTATTGAAATTTCTCTCACTCGAGTCTGTCAAGAACTCGAATTTTGCAATTCTAAAGTGGTATCAAAGCGAGGATTTAACTTAAGACACGGAAATCGATTGTCCAAACCATGAAATAATAACTAAAGAAAGTCTCACAATTAAAACTGAAATTAAAAAACAGCATTTTCTTCTCTCAGTGACTCAGTCTCAACAGTCGTTTTATTAAAACATCACAGAAAACTTCATTTGGAAACTCTCCCATGCTTGCCTTCTTTTGATTTGTCTACTCATCAACTGCCTGGGGAACATCTTCAGCCTGAATAAAATTACATACAAGATGTGGAATGTACTTTATCAGCATAGTATCTAACTCTAAGAAACTGTGGAGATAGGAAAAACGGGATAAAGGAACTCACCTGCTTGCGATATTTGAGCCCGTAAAACATTTCAAGATATCGTCTGATCTAGAGGTGATCAAGCTTGGAAACGTACTTCCAGAACCGTAAACTCCAGTCAGGGTCAATAGCTTATCTGAGTAAAACTGCCATGTATACCTAAAGAAATGGGAATGTTGGAACTTTCAATTGGTTCTTGGATGAGTTTCAGACCACCCTTCGAGAGGGTTTCCCAGTAAGAAGGATCTGGTTTAGATCTCCTGAAGAAATTGACAAGGAGCTGAGCAACATGCAACCCCTGGTAAGGATCAATGTAGAAACCAGAATTTCCATGGACAATGATTTTGGCTGGACCACCATGGACCGTTGCAAATGTTAGCAAACCACAGGTCATGGCCTCGACTATAGTCAAATCGAAGGCTTCATAAAATGCCGGTTGCACAAAAGATTCTCAGGTGTCAGCAATATAACGATAGAGTTCGCCATTTCTCACACGGTTCGTCTGAGAAGAAATCCATCTGAATTGACCATTCAACTTGTACATTTCTATGAGACTATACATTTTTCTTCACCTCTGCCCGCTCTTCCAAGTCCTTTGATTTTTTCTTCACTTAATGTGTTAGGTACAATCAACTAGATTTTAGCTTCTTTTTCTTGCTTAATATTGTCTAGTAGTGTTTGTCCAGCTTACCGAACAAGTCATTAATGGGGGAAAAAAAGTTCGTACTAACAATGATAATACGTGGTTTGATATCAAGTCCTTGCTCTTTTATTCGTTTAAGCTTCTCACGCTCCGAGGCCGGAACTTAAATCCAAAATGTAGACAACTGGAAATTTTGGAATGCTTAGAATGTAGAACCATACAAGTGAGGAATTGGGAAGAAATGTGGGATCATTAATTCAGAATCCACCTGGCCACCAGTGTCGGGATAGCCTAACACATTTTCTTGAGCAAAGTAACCATGGGGAGAAAGTATAACAACATTGAAAACCATAGGGATTCTCCCAAGGAATTTCTCAAGAGTGCAGGAATCGGGAGCCTCTAGAAGATCGAGAAGCACAGATATCATCTCATACACTCGTTCAGCATTATCACCCCATCCTCTCTCCAATCCGATCTCTTGGAGCTTATGTTCAAATTCCGAGTATGGTGTTTCTGAAGGAAGTGTTGACAGGTATTCCTCTGCCTGCCTTAGAACCGCATGGAGAGAATTTAGGTTTCGTATTCTGTCATATAAAAATATAATAATCAGATGTTGCTAGGATTTATGGTCATAATTAAAGTTGAAATTGTGGATTTCGTATCTAGTTCACCTCGCCCTTATAGTGGTGCATTCGGAGGAAATCAAGAAGAGGGGCCAAGCTATCTCTCTGTCATGGAACATCTTTGCAGAGAGGTGCCTGTTGAGGAATTCGACTCCATTTCCAATGGACTCGGTAAGGGTTGGATGGGAAATATGCAGTAAACAGTTCAAAGTCCAACTCAAGAACAAAGCTACCAATGGAGCAGCATCAGCATACGGAGTACTGCTGAGCCAAATTGATGAGAGAGTCACAAAAAAATAATTCAGGACCTAGAACTTACATTCCATCGACAAGCTCTTCTTTGAAGTGCAGATACTCGGGCACAGTCAGTTCCTCAACAACTAGTGCATTAACATTGACAAGCACATATTCGCAAACCCGGGGCCACAGTCGAATAGCAGTGCAACCCATGGAAGCAGAACAATGGCTTCCTATTAGAAGGCAATTGTAACAGAATCAGGAATGTGCAAATGGGAATCACGATTTTTAAGGCCATAAGACAGTATTATTACATCAGACTGTGTAAAGCTTAATAATTAATAATGTTCACTTAGCCCCTCCACTTTGTATCATCCCAATAGTCCGATCATATATAAATTATTTAAAGTATTTATTGCTTATTGCCCTAGTAATTAGAATTAAGATTTAACCACTGACATATGGTACCTGTGTGAACTTCAGAACTTCTTGAAATGCATGATCCTGCAGTTTTCTTTTGTCAATTTCGCAAATTGTTTCAAACTCAGCAAGAAGCTGGTACTGTTTCAGGATTCCTTTTCCATGCTTTTCATCCTATATAACAACCAATTAAGAGTAAAGAAAGCAGTAAGATTTTACGCAGAATATACCTTGACAGAAACAACAATATCTCATTATGATGATCTGCTAGAGTAGCATCCAAGCGTTCACGGAGGCTGTGAACATGAGGATCTGCCATTGATGTCGCTTGATCACTCGAAAAATTGGAAAAGATTCAGCTGTAAGAAAATTACTAGTTAGAGGAAACAAATAGATAAGTATACTTACCAAAAATAGAAGTTAAGACAGAGATTTGACCAGAATATTAGTCTACAAGCCACCTAATAACTCAATCAAGAATACTAAAAAATTTCACAACCTAACACCTCATCAGATTAGGCTCCTACCAACATAATGGTAATATAGCATAACAAACACAAAAATTACACATCCATTATCTTTAAGATCAACCAGATCTTTCCATCAAAACCCAGATCTTTAAACAGAAAATTTAGCCATCAACACAAGAAAAAGAACATGCGCATGGAAAAAGAGAGCAGAAAGAAGCATCAAAGTAACTGCATATGTCAAAAGTAGACAACAATAATGGAAGATTCTTAAATCTTAAAATCCGCTAAAACTGAAATTCAGCTAAAAGCCCCAAATCCATACATTTAAGATCATGCAGAACTTTTCCATCAAAACTCACATCTTTAAACAGGAAATTTAGCTATCAACGCAAGAAAAACAACATGAACGTGAAAAATGAGAGCAGAAACAAGCATCAAAGTAATTGCATTACAGCAAAAATAGATAACCATAATGGAAGACTCTAAGAAATCTCAAAATCTGCTAAAAAAAATTAAGTAAAAAACCCTAAAATCCATTCATTTAAGATCATACAGAATTTTCCATCAAAACATATATCGTTAAACAGGAAATTTAGCCATCATCATATGGAAAAAAGAACATCCACAACAAAAATGTGTACTCTCCTTTTACCTCTTAAAACAGTAATTCAGAAAGCTAAGCAAAAGAACCTAAGAGAAAAGACTAACATCGAATCAACAGCAAAATAGGGAAAAGAGAAGAGAAAGTAATAAAGGGGACACTCTAGGAAGAAAAATGAAAGAGTTTTGCTTGTGATGGTTGAGAGAGGAAGCTTAGCAAACTCATATATGCACACAAAATCTGAAAACTAAACAGCCATTTGAAAAACTGTACAAGGAAATGCGGCTTTGTTAAGGTCAGTTCATCCATTTGTCCATTTGTACAGAACTTTTTAATTTACAGGATTCTTACCCCCTTTCACATACGATGGATCCCGCAAAATAAAAATGAAAAAAAATTATCAACCCACCCATCCCCTTGTGAGTATCTATAGAGTTTTTGTATATGTCAACGTAGCACTGCTATGTTAATGTTGGTAAATGGGGTCCTTGAAAAA
>CAIGRR010031863.1:0-20256 GCA_903798365.1 Fraxinus sp. 1973-6204
TTTTTTTTTTAACATGTGGGGCCTGACAGCCCCTCGCACTTATGCTCCTATACTTGGAGCATAAGTGACCTATATAATAATAAATCCTTGAGTAGATAAAATCATCATCGTTCAAGCAACCGAATTACCATTAAAAATCAGCAAACTGAAATGATGGCATAAAACACGAACAAGAAACAAATAAATTTCAAAATTCATTCGATAAACATAACAGGTTTAATGTAAAACGAATAAAAATAAGTTAAAAAAAACTTACCTCTGGGAAAGGAAGAACTGGAAATTGATATTTATGGAAATGAATTTTGGTAACAGATCAAATTTAGGAGGAAAAGAGTAGCAGAAAAGACGAAAGAAGGGGTCCATCGGGGTGTAATTAACGGAATTAATTATACACGTAGTATAAGCAAATGTAATCAATCAAAATTACATTTCCTATAAAGCAGGTGAACGCGGAGACCGAATATCACGAGTTCGAATCACCTACCAACACTTCCCTAATCGAGCCCGTCCACCGGACTTGTCTAGTGCAGTTTATCTCTCCTGTTTGGTTTGCTAGCTACTGAACATGGAACAAAGTTTATCCAATGCGCACTCACGGGTAGCGGCTACGGATTTCTACGTCAACAAAAATAAAATAAAATAAAATGTAATCAATCAAAATCAATCTACCAACCGAGTGAGTCATTGATTCCCTCCTTTGGTCCTTTCTCAGGTTGTCTCTGTTTATTTTTGGAAATTATATTTTTACCTGTTGTGATAAAAATTTACAAATTTCATCTGTTATGTTTTGTTCTGGATTAGTTTTTAAAGAATATTAAAAGCTTTTCTATTGCGACGCAATATTGCATTTTATAATAGTGTGACAATTATGTTTTTCAATTTAGCATGATATAGGTGGGTTGTATTTCACCTGAACTACGCCAGAAAAGTTCAAAACCAAACCAGGGAATTGTAATGCGTCACAAACTCTTTCCAAGCCACGTGCGAATTAAAATCATATTTCAGTAGAATTTAATAGAAGTTGATGAAATGCGTAGTTAATAAATTGTGGGATCCATAAAATATGTGATTGGATTTAATTATCGACTTTGACTTAAATTAAAATTTAAATTTTAATCGGCACCAAACATGAGTTAAATTTATCCAGGTACATTTTTTTGCATCATCACATATATGTCTATTTCATCAAACGTACTTTCGAGATTACGCCAATTCGAATACCTTCTTTGTGAGTTGAAATTTACTTATATGGCAAGGAATTTCATTACCTTGTCATCGATGTGGATAATAGTCGTCATTTAACCTAGGAGAGCTACAAGTCTACAAATTAACAAATTTCATCTTATTATTCTGACAAAAAGAATTTTTTAGGAGTAATAATAGTGGATATCATATCACGAATTGCGTGGAAGGTATATGGATAGTAGCTATGAATATATAAATGGAATTAATATATGACTTTGATCGAATAAAAAAGTATTTTTCCAGTAACTTTTAATGTTTGAAGAATTTTTGATTAATTTTTTAAGAATGGTAAATGTATTTTTATCGTCACACGACAATATAATCTTATAGTACCATGACATTTTATAAAGGTTGAACCCTAACCTTGAGAGCCCCCCACCGCCCTGTGACCCCATCCTTAGAGCATCGTGGAGGAGGTAAATTGCGGGATGTACCTCAGTAGACCAGGGTACAGAGCTGCCATACTGGTGCCCACAAATAGTTCAATTCCAAACCTTGTTAAAGGTAGGAATCGAATCTTCACACTGCGGCTGCTAGCTCATCTGAGACTACCTCATTCATGTCCTATGCACCATTGAGCTATGCCCCGAGGGACAGTATCATGACATTTTATGTTTTCAAGTTTAGCACGATGTGAGTGCTATTGCATAGGCAATGTTCAAATTCAATCTTAGGGAATAGTGAAGCTTCACAAAATTTTTGCACGTCTATTTCACCGAGTCTCACTCCTAAACGAGTTAGACCGTAACATCTTCTCTGTTTGGATAAAAATTTACCCGACACCCTTAGTACCGTTATAGTTATAACAGTTGTTTACCGGGAGCTTGAGTCATCACTCCTTTGTCATCAAATTACCAACTTTCTTCAAGGATATGTTTCAATCTCCACATAATTTCTCAAGACTTCGTGAAGATATTTGTAAAACAGTTGCCCAAGCTTGGTCATTACTATCCCTTCATGATGAGACACATCTCCCCCCAACGTTATGGAGACGTAATTTAGTGTTGCTAGATACTAAAAATAGTGCAATTTTGCAGTACATTAGACGGTGAGTATGGAACTAGAATGACCCACATTTACTTATTTAGCGCCTGTTTGGTGGTTTTTAATTTGAAAAAAAAAACTACATTTTGAAAAGTATTTTTTTGAGAATATGTGGTTAAAAAGTAAAAAATAAAAATAAAAATAAAAATAAAAATAAAAAATGGATCTACGTGTAAAATATTGTATTTGTTAAATGTGTGGTTAAAAATAAGTATGAGAAATAAATTAAATTAGAGTTTACCAAACGGGGCTTAGATTGCCGGAGTGGGAGTGTTGGACTGATTTTTGAGTTGTCTCTACCTGAGTAGCCCACCGCTTCCGTCCTCATGGAACGTAACTTTCTGAAAAGGTTTGAATAGGTAGGGAAACCTCTTATTTGTCAATAACAATAGAGAAAAGTTAAGTAGATAGAAATTAAGTAGCAATATATTGTGTGTCTGCATGAATTTGCTTTACATATTATTATTAAAATGAAGATGGGGGGCTTTGGTGCACTAATGACTGCAAAACAGATGCTAATCCCGGGCCCAGCCATATTATCCAATAAAATTCGATTCTGTTTGACCAAATTCAGGCCTCCATTTCTCTGTGCAACTGCCACGTTGCTTTTCTTTCTCACTGCAATTCTACTTTTTTTTCTTATATATTCTTCCACCTTCTTAACTTTTCCCTCAATTCTCAACTGCAGTTTGGTTTCATTTCATCTGAATTCTTGAATATGGATGATCAAATTACGTCAGAAAATGGAGGCAGCCATCATAATAGACGTAGTGAAAGTGAGGTTCTTGATATTTACCCACTCAGCTGTTACTATTTTGGCTCCAAAGAAGCCACCCCATTAAAGAACGAGACTTTATATGATCGCGTCCTTCGTATGAAAGCCAAGTATGTTGATTTTTATCTTTATTGTAAAGGGTGGTTTTCTTCTGGTTTCTTTCTTTATATTCTTACTTTGCTTGTTTTCCTCCCAGTTATGATGCCTATGGAATGAGGAACTGTGTGGCAGCTGTAATTGTGGTCAGTTTCCTTTCTTTCATATTATTATTATTATTATTGATGTTTACATATGTTCTGTGTGGAAACTGAATATCTGATATGACTTGTTAAAGAGGGCTTATTGATTTGAGAATTATGCCTATAATTTGTTTGGCAAAGATAGTGTTAGAAATGGTGAAATAAGGTTTATGGCACAATTGAAGGATATTACTGGCCGCTGGATTTCAATCTCATGTTCTGAATCAATTTATATAACCCAAAATACTATGGATACTGAATTTTTTGACTAAGATAATGATTGATTCCCATTTTTCCCAAATTACATTTTTCTCTATTCTTTTCAACCCCCACATTCTTCATTAAAATAATATTACATGCAAATAATAAAAAATTTCATTCTTTTTTAGCTACACATTCTCCGTCAATCTACTATTCAAAAATAATGGGTTCAAACACCACCTAAATAAATATATCAGTATGTAATGATGCTTTGCAAAAAAGATTAGTTGATCAATAGGTCAACCGCAGTGGGTGTACCTGATATCTCGAAGGCAGCCCCTGATGTCGAATGTTGTTGGAGTCATGTTTTTTGAATATCTTATTGAGCATCAGCCGCTGAATTCCAAAACATAACTTTCCAATTTAGTTTGTTCAGGCGTTTGTCATTTGGACAACTGCTGATTCTTGATCAGGGTATTGTTTCCAAAATTACTTAAGCTTTTCTTAGATTTAGCTGAGATTTGCTTTTGCATTTTAGGTTTCACAGTGTTAAGCTTATTGAACTTTAGTGTTTTTTTCTGTCTTTAATTTGATGTGATACTATGCAATGAACTAATGGCAAAAAACAGATTAACTAATATCCATGAACACCATTGTGTTATGAAGTTGACATCAAGCTATGTTTGATTATGAATGCCAGTGTTGCAGTACTTAGTGTGATTTTTGTTGCTTAAGTTTAGTTTCATATACAAGTCGCAAGGTTGATATTCGTTTGCCTGTGCTAAAGAACGCACTAAGCTGCAATAATGTTAATGCGGATGCATCATAAAGAATTGCTGGTTAAGTACTATAGCATTTTTCCTTTTATGAAAGCAATAATATGATAGTAGTCCCCATTATAAGATGTAATTACTTCATTGACATTTATTTTTGATAAATTATATTAGTTCCGAGTATCAGATCCATGTCCACTACACTCTTCAGTGATTTTGCACATTAGACATGAACCATCTGTTCTTCAATTTGCTCCGCCTTTAACATAACAAATTCAGTTGCTGACCTGATATTCAGGCCAATTGGTTTCTTTAGCATCCTTACATTTATGTGCTTAAACAGAGATAATCCAAGTACTAGGAGGCTTCAAGGAATCATCATTTCTTTTATATCTCTTGTGACAATTATCCAATGGATCTAAGAGTTTACTTCAAAATCCATTTTATTTCGTAAACTCTCTACTATATTAAGCTATATAAAGTATGAAAAACTTAAATTTTAATTCGTTGAAGGACTTCAGGAATCGTGCTTAAAGTTGACATTCCTTATTTTAACTCTAAAAAGTGGTAAGAGTTTTTCGAGTAAAAACCTAACAGGTCCTTCAAAGGATATGTTTTCCTAGATTTGCCATGTTTAACTTCTCATTGGTGGACTAATCACATGCAAAAAGGATTCGGTATAGGTGGAAGTTTTGTGCGAAAAAATTGAGAATATACTGAACGAAATGCATAAATAATAATGTATAAATGGTCTAGCAGTTCTTTTGTGGGTCGCAAATTGGTCTAGTAGTTAGTTTAAACATCGACATCATTGAAAAATGTAAGAAATAGACTCTCGTTTCCTTTGTGCCCAATAGAAAGTCATGATTGACTTATTTCCTTGCCTGTTGGTAATATTTGAAATCCAATAATTTACAGATGGTATTTCTCATCAAAGTATTTTTTCCCCCTCTGAATCTTGTTCTGTGAAGCAAAATGAGTTAATAGAATAGAATAATGCTATGCAAGCAAATCCAGTTGACTGAATAGGTCACCAACCACGGGTGTAGCTTATTGTCTTTAGGTTGTCCCTAAGGGCTTATTAGACTCCTTCAATTAGCAGATGTAATTAAAGAGACTAAATTGCCTTTGAGCTTTGGCCTTTAAATTGCCCAAATATAAGTTCTTCGGTGTCTCTGTCCTTGGAACAACTATTGCTAATTGAGAAGGTACACATCCCAAACATGCTTGTAAAACACTAGGTATTATCCATACCTATATGCACGCTTACGTATATACATTGTTCGATTCTATTGCTTAATTTGTTTCATATCTATGACATGAAGCCTCTGACCACCAAATCAGAATATTTATTTGCCAGCAAAAGAACCAACCAGACTATAACGACGACAAAGGGGATCCATCGTGAAGAAGTGTTGCACTATATATATTATTCATCTCATAGAAACAATACTCGTTACTAGTTCTATTACCAAATGTACTTTATTCATTGACCTTCAGTTTCACAAGTTACATTAATCCTCTAAAGTTTAAATGAGTATCCTGCAATCTGTTCTATGTTTCCTTGTTTGACTTTGGACATGAATTATCAATTTCTGAATTTCTACTTCTCCTTTTCCTGGTTTACGGCACATTTTTACTTGATTATAGATTATTTATTGCTTAGAACATTGTCTATAGATTTACCTTGAGAATTATTGACAGTTCTTGTTACAGGTGGAACTGTTCAAACACCCGCATCTCTTGGTGCTGCAAGTAAATAACTCCATATTTAAACTGCCAGGTGGTCGTTTAAAACCAGGTGAATCAGGTTAGTTGCTCTCGTGAGAGTTTTTTTGTTAATGGCTAAAATGACCTTTGAATATGGTGGACATGTTAAGCAAGGTTTAAAAGATCCTCTTTTTCCTATGCTGCAGATATCGACTGCTTGAGACGTAAGCTCTCGAGCAAGTTATCTGTAGGTGAAAATGGTCGTGGGCCAGAGTGGGAGGTATGTATAAAAATTGCTCGTGACGTTTTGGCTTGCTTAGTTGCAATTTGTTCAGAAGCCTGTTTTATAATTTTAGGTTGGAGAGTGTCTTGGAATGTGGTGGAAACCCAACTTTGAAACGTTGTTGTATCCATATTTGCCACCAAACATTACAAGGCCTAAGGTGATTCTGATAGAATGTTCAAGCTCGTTCATGTTCTGTTAGCTCGTAGATATTGATTACATAGTGTATGTCATTGTAGGAGTGCACAAAACTCTTTCTCGTCAAGCTGCCCCCTAGTCGGAGATTCATTGTACCAAAGAACTTTAAACTTCTCGCAGTTCCATTGTGCGAGATTCATGATAATCACAAGGTATGACTTGAAACATCGGTGCCAATTTTCACTCTCCTAAACCGTCTGTCCATGGAAATTTCCTCTTTAAACCTTTATATGCTCGAATATTTTTCTCACTGAGCCTTGATATGTTTAATTGCTGTAACTGAGCCTTGATATGTTTAATTGCTGTATTCTGTAGGCATATGGACCAATAATTTCAGGGGTTCCACAGCTACTATCCAAATTCTCCTTCAACATTGTAGAATCCTGAAATATTATTCTTGGATCGTGTTGGCTATGGTACAGAAAAAAATCTCCGATAAAGGGATAGTAGCAATAAGCACGGGATACTAGTACAGTGCATACTATTGAAAATAAACTACTTCTCGAGATATTAACAGCTTTGATATATATATTTGTACATGTACATTGAAATGGATCTGCATACAAAGTTTTATTGTTTGTTTCAGTAAGAATGTCTGTTTTCATCTTATGAGATTTCTGGGTAACTAGTTTCATTTCTTTGTAGTCTCTATCCATCTTTGGGACTATTTTAAGTCCCTGTTTGTGGCAGAATTGTTAATGACGTTCAAAATTAAAGAGGAACCTGATCAAGAATAAGGATATGAGAAATAAGACATTTGATAATTCACAACTGCACGATCATGCATTTTTCTCCTGCCTAACTAGACTTATTTGGAAAACTGGACCAACCCGGCCAATTCAACAGAAAAAATATGATGCAGAAACCCAGATTTAGATACTCAGAAAATGGTTCGGTTGGTTGATGAGTAAGATAAAAAATAGAGAATAACTTCCAAAGAAGTGATTCAACATCTAGATACGACGTATCATGATGTTATGAACATCTTCTACATTATACAACATTTTGGCATTTGACCATTTACCATTTCCGGGTTCATATCCAAGCCACGTTTAAAAATACCGCAAGTTTTCATAAGCTCCTGGAGAGCAAATGTCACTTGTTAGTTGTAAAGGAAATCAGCTCAGGCTGTGAGTTCATCTTGCATAACGAACATCTTGTTATCAGTAATTGAGCACTAAGCAAAAGCCTAAAATCTCAAAGTACAGAATTTTCAGCAATATGAATGCAACGAAACCCAATTAGAATATAAATTAGCAAATCTCTTAGTGATGTGACTTCAATATATGCTCTTATATTAGTCATAAGACATCCATAACCATCTGTCTACAAAGTTAGCCTGCAGACTCTGAAGCTAAACTTCGAAACATGATTTTTTCAAACTGTGTCAACAGAATGAGATTTCCAGATATACTCGTTGACAAGGAAGGAAGGAACAGCAAGAATCGATTATCCTAACTCTTCTTTTTGAACTTCCTTTGAGCTTTCAAATCCACTACAATCACAGAGATATTATCCTTGCTTCCCCTCTGAAAAGCAAGCTTCGAGAGGTATTCTGCTGCATCCTGAGCTGCAGGATCAACCTCTTCGCCTCTCTCTTTAGACAGGATGGGTCCATTCTTTTTGTGCCACAGTAGAATCCTCCTCCGCGCCAAATCACAAGCCTCCTCATTTGTCAAAACATCCCATAGACCGTCAGTAGCTAGAACAAGGCAATCATCTTCTTTTGCTCGAGGAACAAACATGATTTCTGGATCTGCTATCACGTAGGGTCTCAAATATCTATCCCCTGCAGCTTACAAAAATTCCCATATTAAATCACAAAACAATGAAGATAACAAAGCAACCATAATACTTTCAGGCGAGGCTTAATAACTGCCAGATTTTTGGTTACAGTTTTTACAAATCTGAGTTTATCAAAATGCAACAGGATACAAGTGGATAATTTATTAACACCGCCTGATGACATATTTAAACAAGTACACTATGGCACATGGCCAAAATATGGACGATATTAAAATTAACAGTTAGAATTGGAAAATTGGTAATAAACTAGCACAAACTTTTGGATGCTACATTCAAAACCCTCTCGAGCATAGTTAGTACTACCACTAGGAAGACTTGCTACTCGTCCATAATCCATTGTATATAATCTTCACTAACATAACGTGTTATAGGAATTTCTGCAGATTTTTTAGAAAACTAGGTCATCAAAATGCCACATTACAAATACAACATACCTATGGATCTTGACACTGCAAGCATTGCTGAAACACGATAACCATCCCAATTAATGACCTTGCCTCCTGCAGCCTCAATCCTCATGTATTCGTCTTCTCTGTTTGGCTGAAAACAAGAGTAGCAAGACAAAGGAAATTAAAGATGTTTTATACAATGACATACGACATTCTACTAGCACGGTCCTATCCTTGAGTCGTATAATTTTTGGACTACCTCATTTAAAAGCTTAAGCTTTTAAGGAGGGGATGAACTTATTTATTTAATTTGTCTGCAACACGCCCTCTCACCTACAGCCAGATTCATTTCTCTCATTGAAGGACTAATACAACAAAATAAATGAATGACGGCAAGACTTGAACTCAAAAGTCTATGCCTGCTATAATATTAAGTCAAAAAACTTCATCTAAAAGCCTCTGTTTTTAGAGAGGTGACGAACTTATTTTTTTAACTTCGTCTTCAACAATAATAAATACAGCAATATTCTATGAGTATAATCTTTGGTTACCTTGTCTAACAAATAATCTAAAACTGATACTCTACAAATATGATTCTTACCTTATGGTCTATAGACAACGGCATGGGTGCTTTCCCTCGACAAAGGACTGCCCTTGAATCACCACAATTTGCAACAATGATATGGGTTGGACAAAGAATTGCAACCACAGCTGTAGATCCAACAGCCTCGGGAGCAACAGGTTCAAACATAGCACTTCCCCCATCTCCTCCGTGGAATCCTCCAACCTCATCATCAACTTTACGGAAACAATTCAAAAAGACATTCATCCACTGCTGCTCCTGATTGCAATCATCATCAATTCCATTATGCAAATTTTCTTTCGCAATATTAATCTCCTCGGCTAAAGCTAGATGAAAACGTTTCTGGCAATATTCAGCAACCTATGCATAGAAAGATACATATTACCTAGGTATACTGGAAAACAAAACAGATACGGAAACCTGAGGTGAAAAGAGAGGCGAAATAAAACCAGGAAATATGAGCAACAAACAATGAAGGAATATTGACCTGCTGGCCCCCATGTCCATCATAAACTCCGAAGAAGTGGGCTTTTAAATCTTGATGCCTGATATTCATAATTGGTCTGTCAGTCAACAGTTGAGAAGGGATACTAAAGAACCGAGGTAAAGCTATGACAGTATCTTCCATCTCCAGCCTCCTTCCACGGACAGATGTGAATCCCCAAAGAGGAGGAAAATTCAAACTCGTTTTCACTTCCTCAGGGACCTCAAGAAGGGAAGCAGAAAATGTCCTTTTAGATTCGTCAATGCCCCTAGGCTCGCAATTTTCTCCGATAGAAACGAGATCACTAATTATCTCTGACTTCATATTCGATTCCCATGAAACTAGTTTCTTAGTGCCATGAGCAACATCACCGTTCTCTTCTACGGAAACAAATGATATCGGCTCAGAATTAGCTTCCAGAACTGCACGTTCCCGAATGCATAAGCTGCTGGTACCATTAATCACACATTTAGAAGATATGGCATCCCCGAACTGGTCACAAGTGAATGTCACCTGATCATCTTCCTTGCCTTCCTGAATAATAGCATCAATAGAAATCAAACGAGTACCACTTTTCCTAGCCCTCGACAACAAAATTGCCTCACCTTCCTGAAATTCGTCATAAATTGAATCTATACTGATACCAAGTCGACTCCGTGGAACACTCGAGCTAATACCTCTATTTTCAAGAGTAAGAGGTGCCAAAGGCAGTTTAGTCATTGCTGGTTCTGACAAGATGCTTCTTGTGTTTGTTATTAACTTAGTCCCATTGATTCAACACAATTTGTTAGCTCATATGGCAAAACAAATTATGGCAAAACAAATTTCATCCACCATTACTCCCTCTATTCTTTCAACAGTTGTATTAAGCCCCAGAAAGAAGTTTAAGTCCCCCTTCGATAGAGTTTCACATCTCAATTAAATTGATCTCAATTCAACATTAAGTTTCCAATAAATCAGGAAAAAATAATAAAAGAACACTATAACCCCAATGCTAAAGACCAAAGAGAAGTGAAACTTAAAAATGGAGATCGACTAAAAATCTAAATCAAGCCTTCCAATTAAAGGGAATCAATTTCCAAAAGACTTCTACAAGAAAATTCTTGGACACCACTTAGCATCTTCTTGATTTCTATTTTTAGTTTCCTCTACGTCAAGGATTCATCAAGCAATTGAATCATGATGTAAAAACTTGATCCGTTTTTGATTCTTACATCAAATACCTAACACAATTAGTAAAGCTAAAACAAAGCAAATAAACCAGAAATATGAAACTTACAAGTCATTGCAAAAGCCCAGAAATCAGAAATGTTGATATCTTGGAACTCTCTCAAGTTAAAAAGAAAAAAGAAAAAACCCAATTGTATGTATATCTTGATTTAAACTAGTCACGCCTTCTTTTCTACACCTCCAAGTGTTAAAAATCAAACCTTCGGTCGCACCAGTCAAAAGTTTCTACTCAGAATATCTGCAACACGTATCCTATTTCATTCAGTCTGAAAAAGTTGCTTACCGTTCAGAAACCGTGCTTTATTGACACCTAAAGGGTTCTTTTCTCAAGAGACTCCTAAAGGAACACAAACTATTATACGTCAACCAAAGAATAAAACACACATCCCAGTTTTTTTTTTTTTTTTTGGGGTTACAAAAGAGGGAAAAACTCAAAAAAAAGCATTTCAATGAAACAGAACAACCTAAATTAAAATTCTGACACGTGGGTCCTACAGAACAATCTTGTGGCGAAACAGGTGTCCAAAATTATACGACGAGGACTGCTGAAACGTCCCTTTCGGTGAGCTAAATTGGATTTTGATAAATAATTTTCTTTTACTGAATATTTGACCTCTGAAGTTTGTGCATCCAGGGCAGGCCCCGTATATTTGTGCCGCGTGGATGCACAGACCCCTTAAGGATAAAGATCTTTTCCTTAATAGCAAAACCAAGGGCGCGTGGGTGGGTGGGTGAACAGGTTGGCAGATAATGACGTTTGGTCATTCAGTGCATGCATTTTTTATTGTATTTTATTAATATGCGTGAATACATTGTGAAACAATCGAGTCGAATTTATGAGGTGTTTGATGCACATTAAATTAAAAAAAAAATAATAATAAAAATAATTGTGATGTGATGTGATGTGATGTGATGTGATGTGATGTGATGTGTAAAAATTATGAATTTGCATGTAATATTATTTTATTGAAAAATGTACGATTAAAAATGAGTTTTGAAAGAATGAATTTAATTTTAAATGAATGAATTTTGAGAATAATGTGGATCAAACAATATTCTTAAGAATGAATTTAGTTTTGAAAGAATGAATTTTGAGAATAATGTGGATCAAACAATTTTTTTTTCTTTTCTCATTTTAAGAATTAGTCATATGTTGTGAATTCAATGTTTTGTTTTCAGAAAACTATTTTTAAAGACTAAATATTGTGAAAAAAAATAGTTTTATACGAATTGTTAGTTAAAAAGTTTGTAAAATATTAAGTTTGTTGTAAACGACGTTCTTACTTTTATTTATATACTTTTATTTATATAGTCAATCGACTAATTTGATCTAATTCGATCTCAAATTTAGTCAAAATTAACATTGATTCAGAGTGATGACCACCATAATTTTTAAATCTTCGACGTTAGTTTGCTATTGGAATAGTAATTTATGGATTAATATTAAAAATTTTGCAAAGATATATACGACCATTTCAGTGGGAATTAAAATCAATTATTTTTTATATTTTTTTTATCAAAATTAATAAAATGTATGGTTGAATTTAAATTAAATTCTAAATTTAATCCAAACAAAGACACAATTTTTATATGACTTTACCTATTTGATTCAATCAAGACTTCAAGATATCCTGTAGCTATAAACAGCTCTTTAAATACCTACATCACAATCTACATAACAAATGTCCCTCGTGCGTTTTTTTTTTGTTTTTTGCACTTTCGTATAAAAATCAATTTGAGCTTTGAACTACAACAAAGTAGTTTCCTGCACCCCTTTTGGCATGTAAACTTTGATATTATCTGAATTATTTGTTATGATCGTCGATGGTTGGCAAATTCTTACCATAACAAAATCCCAAGATATAACATTATCTTCTTGGTCGTGTCCTATTAGATTTAATGTACACGTATTACTAACAAAACAACCCTTTAGCTTTTCCAAGTTTTTCACACTTTTGGACAAAACTACGTTCCTAAAAGGAAAAAGAAAAAGAAAAAATGCAATAATGGTACCTTCTACTTATCTTTTATCTTTATTTTTTCTTTTACATTTTGTTAATAATGCTTGCCCATGTCTAAATAGAAAATTTTAACAAGTTGGCACAACTTTTTTTCCTGTATTTGGGCAAAGAAGGGATACTCACCTAGTTTTATTGCTGGTTTTGATTTGGTAACCGATACTATCAAAAAAACGTTCTTATTGCTTTCGAGTTTGAGGATTGAGAATGAGTACAGACAGAATCCTCCAGTGCCTGAAATAAAGGAGTAGGTGTGTCCTCATCGCCACTTCGATGTTTAAATTAGATAGAGAATTTATGCGAAATGCGATATGCTGAAAATTATGTAAAAACGTACCTGAATAACCTTGTATTTATTGATGTAGGTAGTACACTCTTAGTAGGAATCACTCCTAGAAGGATAAATCAATTGAACATCCTTATCTAATTAAAGAGTTGTGAAATGCTTGTGAGTCTTGCCATACTTAAGAGTTGTATTTTGATTGGAATTATGAGATAGAGTGTTTGGATAAGCACAAAACTCTAGCAATAGAGTCCTATTATATTAGGGAACCTACTAGGAAGAGAGGGAAAATTATAGTAAAGGACCGTGATGTCCAAGGGCTTCGAGCTCGAGCTAGAGCTAACTCATACGAGCCCGGTGATATTTTGGCCCAGGGAGAGTGCTCGAGGTTATCATGACCTCAAGCATGAGGTCGTGGGTTGTTTGAGTCATACAAAAATTGTACACATCAGAGGCCCTCTTGCATCCATGTCAGGAGCTCGTGCGCAATATGCGAGTTTCTGGAATGAGATGCACATGTACGTTATGTTCAAAAATATGCATGCTCATGATAACGAGTATACATTCTTATGCCTGAGGAGGCTCATGACAAAGATAAGGCACGTTCATGCCTACATGTAGGTATGCTCATGTCAAAGATTTTACATACTTATGCCAAAGATTGGGCATGAACATGCCAGAGGTAGGCATGCTCATGCTTAGAAATAGGCATGCTTAAGTCAAGGATTAGACATGCTTATGCCAAGAAATAGATTTGTTCATGCCTAGAGATAGGCATGCTCAAGCCAAGGATTAGGCACGCCCATACCTAAAAGTAAGCACACTCATGTCAAGGATTAGACATGTTCATGTGATTAGGCATGCTCATGCCAAGAAATAGGTTTGCTCATGCCTAGAGATAGGCATGCTAAAGCCAAGGATTAGGCATGCCCATACCTAAAAGTAAGCATGCTCATGTCAAGGGATAGGTATGCTCATACCTAAAGATCAGCATGATCATGCCAAGGAGTAAGCATGCTCATGTCAATAAATAGGTAATGTCATGCCAAGGATTAGGCATATTCATGCCAAGAGGAGGGCGTGCTCATGTCTAAAAATAGGCATGCTCAAGCTAAGGATTAGGCATGCTCATGCCAAGAAATAGACTTGCTCATGCCTAGAAATAGGTATGCTCAAGCCAATGATTAGTCATGTTGAAGCCAAAGATTAAGCATTCTCATGCCTAGAGATCAACATGCTCATACCAAGAAGTAGGCAAACTCATGCTAAGGAATTGGCATGCTCATGCCTAATATTATGCACATTCATGTCAAGAGGTAGGCGCGCATGCCTAGAAATAGGCATGCTCAAGCCAAAGATTAGGCATGCTTCTGCCAAGAAATAGGCTTGCTCATGCCTAAAAATAGGTATGCTTATGCCAAGAGGTAGGCACACTCATGCTTAGAGAACGACATGATCATACTAAGGATTAAGCATGTTCATACCTAAAAGTATGCATGTTCAAGCCTTTAAATAAACATGCTCATGCTTAAAAGTAAGCTCATGCCAAGGATTAGGCATATTCATGTCGAGGAATAGGCATGATCATGCTTAAAAGTAGGAATACTCGTGCCAATGATTATACATGTTCATGGCAAGAGGCAGGCATGCTCATGGCAAGAGATAGACACGATCATGCCATAGAGTAGGCATGCTCATGCCGGGTTGATAGGCCTCCGAGCACATAGATCAGGATAGCATGTCCCAACCATATCATCAATTTAAAATGAATGGCTTGCACCCAACCTTGTTTTAAGTTTGGAAGAAAGGGAAGTGGATCGTGACCTTATTCAAAATCTTGAAATGAAGGGGTTGGACTCTTACCTTATTTCCCAACCTTATTTGAAATTTGAAAGGAAGGGGTTTATACCTTGACCTTGTTTTAAGATTTATACATATGATTTTTTATAGCTTTCGAAGTTATAATGTTAAGGTGCTTGTAGGAGGCAAGGCTTGATGTGTTTTCTCGGTGCAAGACTTGATGTACTTGTTTGGGACAATGCTTGAGGTGCTTGCACGGGACAAAGCTTGAGGTGCTCGCTCGGGGCAAGGCTTTATGTGCTCGCATAGGGCAAGACTTGAGGTGCTACTCGGGGCAAGGCTTGAGGTGTTTGCACGGGGCAAGGCTTAGGGTGCTCGCGCGGGGTAAGTCACGGGGCAAGGCTTGGGGTGCTCACACGGGGTAAGGCTTAAGGTGTCGCGCTATGGAAGGCTTGAGATGCTCGCTCTGGGCAGAACTTGAGGTGCTCGATCGGGGCAAGACTAGAGGTGCTTGTACGGGGCAAGACTTTATGTGCTTGCACTAGGCAAGGATTTATGTGCTTACATTGGACAATACTTGAGATGTTTGCACATGGTAAGGCTTGACATGCTTGCTCGGGGCAATGCTTGAGTAGCATTACAAATGGAAAATTTTACTTTATTAAGATAAGATCTCGACGAATATTTAATTGAACGTAACTTGACCTAACTAGAAATTAAATATGGGCACGCAGGCCTGACCAATCAAATAATAAAAATAACTAGGGTATGAAAACCTAAAAAAAAAAACACGGAAGATCGTATACTCTAGATGTATGGCATTGACCAACTAAACAATGACATTGATCGTTGCTATTGTTGGTTGATTACTGCTCCCGACCTCTGAGGTATTCCCATTGTTATGATCATTCCTTGGACACTTGTCTTGACCGACATAAGCTCATGGAAATCCTTCTTGACCAGAGACTCGATCTCTCGCTCCAAAGCTTTGTATGTCATTGTGGTATGCACATGGTCACGATGAAAGTCACATTACTTGCTCTTATCTCTGGTGTTAGGAGATGACTGCATCCTCGAGGGCCATTTAAGTTTCTTGAGGTCATGAATCTCCATCAAAATGTTGAACCTGAAGGTGTTCAAATGTTTGAATGATATGTTGGTGGTACGTCCTGCTTCTGCTTCCCTTGAGCAAGGCCTGTCATAGACTTGACTCTTGTTATCTCTAATACTCGAGCCTCTCAGTGGTTGAGCCAGTCTTCCTTAGGTTTATTTTTTCCTCCATGTTTATGTATTTTTTCTTTCCAAGTAAGAAGCTCGGTCACTGATTTTGGTGGGGTTTTTGGAAAGAACATCTTGAATGCTTCACATCTTATTGCATATGTAAGGGCGAAGACAGTTGTCGGATCTGGAGCATTTTTGCATTAAACCGTGTATGAAATCACTTAGGGGTTCATTTTGTCCTTGGTGAAGCACCATGAGGGATGCGGCGGTCTTCTTGATGCGTTTACAACTTACAAAGAAGGTAGAGAACTTGTTAGCCAAATCTAAGAATGAGGTAATGTAATTGGGCTCTAGGTAGAGAACCAATCCTTAGCAGTATTAGTTAGGGTTTGCGGAAAGGCTTTGCACATCACGGGGTCTGGTACGACCTGTAAGTTCACGACATCCATGTGTACATTGAGGTGATCGATGGGGTTAGTGGTCCCATCGTACTCCTTTATGTGAGGGTATTTGAATCTGTCTAGTAATGTTTAAGACAGTATATCCGGGGTGAACGGAGTATTGAGGTGAACGCTATTATTCCCAAGGTATTCTGAAATGGTCCAGCTTCAATCCCGTCCCGTATGATTCTGACAATTTCACCTGAGTCCATAGTAACCAACCTTGAGGTTGAGGCATATGGGGTATGTCCGAGGTTTCGGTTCCACCAATATCGTGGGCAGGGCGATGAACTCGAGCTCAAGTATTGGCCATAAAATTTCATGGTGGTGGTGGTGTTGGTATTGGTGCCGGATGCGAATTACTTTGACTTAGCAATTGAGTTAGTTGGCGGAGCTCTTTGAATACTCCTACTGTAATGACTATTGGTTGGGGCGTTGATCTTTCTGATGATGCCTCTTGAGGAACTGGGGAATCCACAATATGAGGTAGGTTTGGAGCGGATGGGCTTGCTGGAGGAAGACCTAAACGTGTATTAACCATGACTTTTTGTAGCATTTCCCATAGACGGCACCAATAATTCTACCAAAAATTGTACTTGTTGATTTCCGAGCTTGAGGATTGAGAATGATCACGGACAGAATCTTCCAATACCTGAAATAAAGACATCGAGATAGGTCATCGTCGTCCATTCAATGCTTAAGTTAGGGAGAGAATTTATTCAAATGTGTACACTCCTAGTAGGATTAAGTTGTGTACTCCTAGAAAGATAAATCAATTGAGTATCATTATTTGATTAAAGAGTTGTCAAATGTTTGGGAGTCTTTCCATACCTAGGAGCTGTAATTTGATTGGAGTTGTGAGATAATGTGTTTGGATAAGCACAAAACTCTAGTGGTAGAGTCCTATTAGATTATGGGACCTAATAGAAAGAGAGGAAAAATGATAGTAAAGGACATGAGATGTCCAAGAACTTCAAGCCCGAGCTCGAACTCACTCATACGAGCCTGAGGATGTTTTGGCCCAGGGAGAAAGCTCGAGGTCATGATGACCTTGAGCCAGACCACATAAACTCGAGGATGTTCTGGACCTAGGAGATTGCTCGAGGTTATAATGACCTCGAGCATCAAGTTGTAGGTGGTCGGGTCATACAAAAATTATACACATCAGTAACCATTTTGTTTGTATGCATCAATCAACTAAAATAGAAATGCTACTGGGATGTAAAATAACTTGTATCGACCTATCTTAGGTTGCTTAAGATTTACACAATCTACATTGAATATTTATTTAGGCGCCTAGTATTTAATAGTTTTCGTAATTTCGCATGGCTCAAAAGCCTCATCTAGTGTGACTCACTTTACATCATTCTGTGGTAAATAAAAAAGTTTGCAAACCGTTAATACTTTTCTCCATTTTGTCGACATTTGCACGAGAATTATACTTATCTTTCTACGAACCATGCTACGTGTACAACTATGGTTGATAACTTTTTTGACAACCATGAGTTGGTAGGAAACACCATCAATTTTAAAAATTATTTTTTAAATCACCAGCACGAATCTTGACAACATTGTTATAAATTGTTAACAAAGTTGTCAACAAAGATTTTACAAATAGCTTTATTCTTTTTCTATTAATATAAAAAATATCATATCTTTGCGTACAATAGATCAACATGCCTAATAGCCAGATTCTATGCATAATTATCTCAAGACCAATGCATGTTTAGTAAGCTCGATCGGACAACATTGCTTTATACCATAAATTTTCAATTTTGTTGAAATATTGAACCTCAACGAATCAGATTCGTAGACTAGAGATTCTTAACCAGATTTCATGTCTGATTACTAACCTAACCAAGGCATTTGATCGCTTAGTCTCTAATAATTGATTAAATGTTGATGGAATTGAAGATAGAATGATAAAGACCATTTTCATTTTTGAAAAAAAAAATAAAAAATAAAGATTTAAGAAAATCCATTATTCATGTCACGTGCACCACTTCAAGTTCTCACCCATTAGCATGTGATGTTGAATCTTCATTAAGCCTCTGATTCGTAAATTTATAAATTATTTATAAATTGATCAAATTTTATTTCAACTACACACTTTAATGGACTCTATACTATTCACCTATATTTCACTTATGTATATCTATTTAAAAGTTAAACCATTTATAAAATTCTTCATAAATGGAGGCTAAATGACCCGACATCATCGCCCGACACTCCTTTTTCTTGGTCCTCCACTTTTATTTTAAAATATTTGAGTTTATTGATATTGAATCGTGTTATGAAACTAAAGGAATAAGAGAAGAAACAACGAAGTCAAAACTCAAGTGTATGTTATAACTAGAGAGAAAAAGAGAGAACAAAAAAGAGATGTCAATAAACTTGTATATTTTATTGAAAATTAAGACCCGTATACATAAGGTTCAAAATGAAATTTACAATTGGAATGAAATAGACTCTCTAAACTAGATAAAACTTATCTATACATGATGATAAGACTAGATAATCATCAATATTTATCTTATAGTTTTACAATACTTCCACTTTGATGATTATTTGCACAATAACTATTTTATTGAAACATTGTTGACAAAAAAATCTAATAGGACAAATATACCAATAAATGAAAAAGAGTACAAATAATTTGGATTAATAAAACACCGTCTCGTTAAAACCTTATCAAGAAAACTCATTGGGGCAAATTTTGACGAAGAGAAAAGAGTACAACCACTCCCCCGTGATTTCAATAAGTGAAAATTCTTGTATCAAGCTATCAATGTCTTGTATGTCAATATCTTTAATATTGCAAATTTTGGTGAAGTATATCATATGTTGTCTTGTATAGTTTTCAAATAATACCGTTTTCATATGAGATATTGATAATTTTATTTTATACACTTATTCGGAGACCTAAAATAACGATATTTGATAGTTCTTTTGACAAAATATATTTCAAATTGTTATATTTTATGATTAATAGGTGAAACTTAATGAATGAAAAATAAATTGAAGGAAAAAAAGCAAGAGATGAAGAAAAAGGGCAAAATCCAAAGTACATGAACTAAATTGGCAATGGTTGCACGATTAAGTGGACTCAAAGACTAACTTACAATACATGAAAGAATTGAGGAATTGGAAGCAATCATTAATTTAATTGGGCCTTGGAATTTATTGGGCCTCCACTTGGACTTTTAGTTGGATTTAAAGTTTGGGTTATATATACACAAATATATACACACGCAGTGGAGAGAAAAAAATATAGAGAGGAAGAAGAAAAAAAAGGAGGCGGTTGCTAATATATATATATATATATATCATTGTTCTAAAAGGCGTGCCTTGACGGCCGCCTAGGCGTGAGGCATGGCCAAAACGCCAACCCAAGTAGGTTAGCTTCTTATTTAGTGGTCAACGACAATTGTTGACCGCTAAAGCGCGCCTAGACGCAATTATGTGCGCCAAGACACCCATTACCTTTTTTTTTTTTTTTTACAATTTTTTGAATTTAAAAATTATTAAATGCTA
>CAIGRR010032101.1:0-12246 GCA_903798365.1 Fraxinus sp. 1973-6204
TCTTGTTTACAATGAAATAATAAGAACCTATTTATATGAAAACCCTAAAAATCCTAAATGCACGAAAATAATACTCAAATATTGTAAAAGATGCTAAAGATTTAGAATTTTAAGGAAAGTATGAAACTGCCAAAAATTGAAAATCTGCGTCCGAAATTTGTGCCATGCGGCCGCAAGGTTATTTTCCATGCGGGCACGGGCGACTCCAACGCCCCCTTTAGGTTCCTGTAAATAGCCATGCAGTCGCATGGCTTGTGGAACCATGCGGCCGCATGGTTCTTCGGTTTGATTCCCTGCTTCGATTCTTGATTCCGAAGCTTCGAGCTCGTACCGGCCCTCAACCCCAACATAGAACTTGGCCATTAGCTTGTCAACTTTGTCCTCGTGAACTTCACGGCCTGAACAATTGATTACATGGCTTCCTCATCTCATTTCGAACCTTGACTCATCTCCGAACCTGACCTTGAATTCCTGTCAACGCACTTCAATCCTTCGTCCACTTGATGCCTCATTTGGGTCACATCATCCTCTTTCTTTTTGAAAGGATTCGACCTTGAATCCAAACCTGCATCAAGTGAAGCAACATTAACAACGTCGAAAATGTTAACTATGCTAGACTTACCCAGTAGAAGTACACTGCAGCCCTCATTCTGGCTCATAGCAATGAAATGGCATGGTCCATCTCCCTTAGGATGTAATTTAGACCTCCTCTGAGTTCATATCTGCTTTGTACGTATAATCACACAAAATCCAACATGAACACCAACAGATGAAAACATTAAATTAAACAAGATTAGTGAATTAGAACCACTTGTCAAATTGGAATGCGGGATGGGATTAGTAGATATTAAACTTACTCCTAACATATTCCATCCAACCTAAGACAGGTAAGAAAATAAGGATATAAATTCAAACTCGCTTACCTACAACTCCCAATAATGCAATCTAATTGCCTAGCATATATGAGTAATTCTGTGCGACCTGCTAGCTCATAGTCTAACTTAGGTATAGGGATTTGATATGTTACCATGCCTTGGTTACATTCTTTTCCCTTGTTACTCACCAACTTCTCAATGTGCTTTGCATCATATGGATAGTCAATGCATGGTGCTACACAAATTATTCTCCTATGGAATAATCCTTGAAGTCCTGCAAAAGAAAAATATCGAAATTGGGGAGTGGATTGTTAGTTTTCACTAAAGTCCTCTCACACTCGACTTTTCTTGCATATAAGCTCACTTTGGAATTTTCTCTCCTATCAGACTTTTCCCTCTCTTTTCTCTCATATGGCTCTACTTTTTTCTTCTCACTCTCAGCCACCTTACTTTCTTCTCTCATGTTCTCATTTTTTCGCTCTTTATTTTTGTTCTCTCGCTCACTCTTTAGTTTTAATTAGTCCTCATGGACCTGCTGTGGTGTCAAAGGTACTAGTGTGATAGCTCTTCCATCTTCAAAAATTGTACCGATTTGTAAACCCAACACGCTTCACTCTCCTATCGTACTGCCATGACCTACCCAACAAAAGATGTCCCGCAGGCATTGAAACCACATCACATAACACCTCATCACTATACCGCCCAATGTTGATTCACCAAAGCCCTCTTGGTAACTCGTACTTCTCTACAACTATTCAGCTACTCCAATTTGTATGGTTGTAGATGTCTCATAAGAGGTAACCCCAACTCCTCTACAAAGGTCGCGCTAGCCACATTCGTACAACTCATGCCACCTATTACCAAATTGCACACCTTATTCTTAATGGACACCTACTGGAAACAAATTTTCCCGATGCTACTCCTTATCACCTACCTTCATTTGTGTAGTAAGAGCACACATCACTACTAATGACTTCGCAGCCGGTAACTCCACACAAGTTTCACCATTAACATCCTCCAACTCAGGCATGCATCACTCCCACTTCCATCATCCGACTCAATCTCTCTATTTTCTCGAAGAATCATCACCCATCGATTTGGACAATGTGAAGCGATATGCCCTGAACCCAAACACTTGAAGCATTTAATATCCCTTGACCTACCAGCTTGATTTTCGATGCTTGTTTTATTTTTAATCACCTCATCCTTAACCTTAGGTATTTCAACATTTTCCCTGGTCTCTACCCGATCATTCCTATCACCACCACTCCATTTGGGTTCCGTAGTAAACCTCGCTACCCCCTTTCGTCTGAGTTCCTTTCCACCTTTGTAGCCACATGCACTAAGTCCTCCAATTCCACATAGTGCTGCAACTCTAATATGTTGGTAATGTCCATATTCAAACCATTTAGAAACCTAGCCATGGTGGCCTTCCGATCCTCCTCGATGTTCACCTGAATCATCGCCACATCCATCTCCTTATAGTAATCTTCCACACTCATAGACCCCTGAGAAAGAGTTTGTAATTTTTGATGAAGGTCCCGGTAATAACTTCTAGGTACAAACTATTTTCTTATACAAGCCTACAACTCTCCCCATGTCTCAATCAGCCTATCCAAGTTCCTCAAACGGCTAGTCACCAACTGATCCTACCAAATAATTGCATAATCAGTGAACTCCACTACAAATAACTTCAACTTCTTTTCCTTCGAGTAATTATGGCAATCAAACACCAATTCCACCTACTTTTCCCATTCTAAGTAAGCCTCAAGGTCATTCCGAACTTGAAAAGCTGGGATGTTCAGTTTGATGCTCCCCAAATTTCTATCAATCCCTCGATCAAACCAACATCCTCTATTCCTCATTTGTCCCATGTCAACTTCCAAATAATATTCATCACTACCTACACTCATCGCCTCGTCTTCCTCATCAAACTCAGCCATAAGATTATGTCCTCGCATATCTCCTCTACCCCCACGAAGAACCCTTTAGAGCGTCCCTCGCTGCTGACTCCCAATCAAGGTTTCATGCCTAGCTACATCACCACTAATGTGTTCAATTGTCAAACTTAATTGATCAAACTTATGATGTATAGCCTGCACACTCTCTATAAATTCCGCATAAAACCCCTTCGGCACCGTCTCTTCCTCACTTTTACTCATGTCTCCCTTTTTTTGCAAATAATTAAATAAAAAAACTAAATGAAAAATGAATAAAAAAAAAGGAAAATATTTTACCTCACGTGTTTGCACTCGTGTATCACTCGAAATTGGATTTTTCCCAATAATGAGCTCACCACTCTTGCTTTTTACCGTTCGTCCTCCTTTCTCAATGGCTCGAGAATAATCGATCTCAATCAAATGGAACACCACCACAAGTACAAGTTTCGGATAATCGACAAAATTTGCACAGGTTGAGGTAATTCAACTCAACTTCAAGAAAAAAAAAACAAATGACGCAATTTTTTTTTGCCTCTAAACGTTCACGAGATGTAGACTTTTTTTGTCTCTCTTCTTTTTGGTCTTCTTTTTTTCTTGACATTTTTTTAATGAAGCTAGATAAAAAAAAACAAATTAATTAAAATAGAGGCAATTAAACGACACAATTATACAAAAATAATAACTCAAAATCAAGAACAATAAAACTGATTTTTTTTTACTCAAACTATAAAATAATTAACGAAAAGTAAAGAATAGATGACTTGATTTCTAGAGCCAAGCTTTGATACCAACTGATGTAAACCCAACTAAGAAACGATCTTGGGAACCCATGGACAAGATGGAACAAACCCAAAAAAACTAGAAATCACGTTGCGCAAAGATCAACCCTACCCGTTGTCCAACCCGTATCAAGAATCTAGATTACATGTAAAAAATCCGATCCGTTCATTACTCGGAACAAGAACTGTGAAGTGGAAATGCCACAAAAGGACTACGATCTCCTTTTGATAAGTTCAAAGCTAGATCTTTAAACCACCAAGAAATATGGAGGAATAAATCTCACCAAATTGTATTCTCTCAAAATAATTAATCAAAGTCTTGTTTACAATGAAATAATAAGAGCCTATTTATATAAAAACCCTAAATGCATGAAAATAATACTCAAAAGATGCTGAAGATCTAGAATTCTAAGGAAATTAGGAAGCTGCCAAAAATTGAAAATTTGCATACAAATTTTGTGCCATGCGATCGTATGGGTGACTCCAACACCCCCTTCATGTTCCTGTAAATAGCTATGTGGTTGCATGGCTTGTAGAACCATGTGGTTGCATGGTTCTCCGATTTGCTTCCCTGCTTCAGTTCTTGATTCTGACGCTTCAAGCTCGTACCAGCCCTCGACCCCAACATGCAACTTGGCCCTTAGCTTGTCAACTTCGTCCCTGTAAACTTCATGGCCTAAACAATTGATTGCATGGCTTTCTCATCTCGTTTCGAACTCGACTCGTCCTCGAACCCAACCTTGAATTCCTCTCAACGCACTTCAATCCTTCATCTGCTTGATGCCTCATTTGGATCACATCACGTGACATAGGGAGCCTTCGCAGGAATGTCCAATGAATTATTTGCTCTTTCGAGTGGTAAACAACACAGAGGCGTACAAACTTACGAAATAACATAATGACATACGTATCATTTCAGTATAAATTTGATGAGATTGAAATCGTTCATGTTCAAATCATAACTAAAACGACATAGATATCGTTTTTGATAAGTAACGATATTGATATCGTTATGTATTAAACTCACGAAATAATATAATGACATTCATATTGTTTCGATACAATTTTAACGACATTGATATTGTTTTAGTTCAAATCATAACATTTTTTAGCCAAACGATATAATTATCGTTTTATATGAAAAGAAACGATATTTATGTCGTTGTAATTATGATTTGAACTGAAACAACTTCAAACTTGTCAAATTTTTACTAAAACGATATGGATGTCGTTATACTATTTTGGGGGTTTGATATATAGCGATATCATTATCGTTTCCGTACAATTTTGACGTCATTGATATTGTTTTAGTTTAAACCATAACTAAAACGACATATATATCGCTTTAGATTATATAAAATGATCATTTTATTGTTTATGCTAAAAATGACTATTCGACCGTCCAGGACCACTTGACATACATCAGGGGCATGTAGGACAATCGAAATATGTTATTAAGTGGATCTAATTTCACTTAAATGAAACAATGGGAACATTTGCGTTCCCATGATTGTATACCACCTTTGAACTATTCCGACAGAAAGAAAGTATCTTCGTTCGCCATTTCTAATTCATTCGAGTTGTATCAACCCACTTGATGACCTATTTCGATCATCTTGCGTATGTTGAAGGGATGCCGGGTGGCTGTGGATGGTTGAATCGCTATTTTTAGAAAGAACGATATAATTATCGTTGTATATGAAAGAAAATGATATATATGTCATTGTAATTATGACTTCAACTGGAACAATTTGAAACTCGTCAAATTTGTTATAAAACGATATAGATGTCGTTATACTATTTTGTGGGTTTGATATATAATGATATGATTATCGTTTCCATACAATTTTGATGACATAGATATCGTTTTAGTTTAAATCATAATTAAAACGACATATATATCGTTTTAGTTTATATAAAATGATAATTATATCGTTTATGCTAAAAGTGACGATTCGACCGTCCACGACCACTCGCCATGCATCCAGTATACGTAGGACAATCGAAATAGGTCATTAAGTGGATTCGATCTCACTCAAAAGAAACTATGGGAACATTTGTGTTCCCATGATTGTATACCACCTTTGAACTATGCTGACAAAAAGAAAGCATCTTTGTTCGCCCTTTCTNGTTCCCATGATTGTATACCACCTTTGAACTATGCTGACAAAAAGAAAGCATCTTTGTTCGCCCTTTCTAAGTCATTCAAGTTGTATCAACCTACTTGATGACCTCTGTCGATCGTCTTACATATGTTGAAGGCATGTCGGGTGGCTGTGGATGGTCGAATCTTTATTTTATAATTATCATTGTATATGAAAGGAAACGATATCTATGTAGTTCAAACTCGTCAAATTTGTACTAAAATGATATGGATGTCGTTATACTATTTTGTAGGTTTGATATATAACGATATCAGTATCATTTCCGTACAATTTTGAAGACATTGATATTGTTTAAATTTAAATTATAACTAAAACGAAATATATATCGTTTTAGTTTATATAAAATAATAACTATATCGTTTATGCTAAAAACGATGATTCGACCGTCCACGACCACCCGACATACCTCAGACATACATAGAACAATCGAATGAGGTTATCAAGTAGGTTGATACTGCTCGAACGGCTTTGAAGAGCGAATGGACATACTTTCTTTTTGTCGGAATAGTTTAAATGTGCTAGACAACTATGGGAACACAAATGTTCCCGTATTTTCTTTTGAGTGAGATCGAACCAACTTGATCACCTTTTTCAATCTCCTACGTATGTTGGAGGCGACGGGTAGTCGTGGATGGTTGAATCATCATTTTAGTCAAAATGATATAATTGTCATTTTATATGAAAAGAAATGATTTCAATGTCTTTGTAGTTATGATTTAAACTGAAATGGTCTCAATCTCATCAAATTTATGCTGAAATGACATAGATGTCGTTATGTTATTTCGTGGGTTTGATGCATAATGATATAAACGTTGTTACTGACTAAAAGAAACGATTTCAATATCGTTTTAGTTATGATTTGAATTGGAACGATCTCAATTTCGTAAAATTTGTATTGAAATGTGGATATCGTTATGTTATTCCATAGATTTGATACATAACAATATCAATATCTTTATGTAATAAATGAAACGATATCAATGTCTTTGTAACTATGATTTGAATTAGAATGATATCAATGTCGTAAATATTGTATTGAAACATCATATTTGTCGTTATATTATTTCGTAGGTTTGATACATATAAACATTGACATTGTTACGTATTAAAAGAAACTATTTTATTGTCGTTGTAGTTATGATTCGAATCATCGTTTTTATCCAGAACGATAAAATTGCTGTTTCTTTTTATAAAAAGAATCAATATCTATATCGTTGTAGCTTGATTTGAACTGAAATGATCTCAAATTACCACAAGAATGAACAATAATAGTGTCAAATTATGAATGCAATTAGTGTGCTGAATAGAAATATAATGATAGAGAGAAGAATGACCTTCCACCTTGTTTAACAAGGTACCACAATTTAAGCATAACGATTACCTATTTTTATCGTCCTACATATGACGGATGTGTGTCAGGTAGTCGTGGACGGTCGAATCATCATTTTTAAGTATAACGATATAGTTATCGTTTTACATGAAAAACAGCTATATAAATTCGTTGTAGTTATTATTTGAACTGTAATGATTTCGAATTCATCAAATTTGCATTGAAACGATATTGATGTCGTTATGTTATTTCGTGTGTTTGACACTACAACAATTTAGTTGTAGGAACGACATGAAAAGAAACAATATCAATGTCATTATAGTTATTATTTGAAATGTAACGATCTCAATCTCGTCAAATTTGCACTGAAACAATATGAATGTCATTATGTCATTTCGTATTTTTAACACTGAAACAATATAGTTGTCGTTTTCCATGAAAAGAAACGACATATATGTCGTTTTAATCACGTTTTCAACTAAAACGAGTTCAAACTTGTCAAATTTGTACTGAAGCGATATGAATGTCATGACGTTATTTTGTAGGTTTGACACTACAAAGTTTTCATTGTCTTTTGATATGAAAAGAAACGACGTTTATACGGTGGAAGGACCCGAGATGCAATTACTTGGAGGACTCAATTGAAGAGAGTAATTGAAATAACATAATGATATTAAAATAGTTCTAGTCCAAATTTGCCAACATTGAATTCGTTTCAATTTGAAACATAATTACAACGATATCATTTCAATGTCATTTGATTTTTCTAGGAAGACTTCAATGTCGTTATATAAATCAGTATAACAATACAATGTTTGTACTATAATGAACGATTTCAATGTCGTTTGTGAAGCGTTACAATTTTCATAATAGAACGACACCAAATTCATTTTGTATTTTAGGAACGGTTTGAATGTCGTTATGTGAAGTATTATGATTTTCCTTGTGGAACGACATCAATATTTGTTTGTCAAGAACGACTTCTATATCATTGCGTGAAGTAGTAGTTATATTCTTTCATAACGACTTGAATGTTGTTTTGTTTTTCGGGAACGATTTCAATAGCCTGAACATATATGATATAAACTTTAAAGTTTCAATATCCTAAAAGCATCAACTTCCAAATGCACTAGCTAGACAAAATCTAAGTAGCTAGATAACATTATCAAATCTTCAAATAGTCTAGACAACATATTATAACTAATTAACAGAATTACAAAAATGAAAAACAATCTAATACTTGAAGTCCCATGCCAAAACAACTCTTTCTTTAATATGTCAGATCATTTCTCCATAGCAGATCAAAATAATTAATAATTAGCAAAGACATAATCGACCTCATTTTGAATTAAATCTTCACTTTTAATTACAAATGATAAACAAATTACTTATAAAATGTATCGCACCTGGAGAACCTTTTATTAGTTTTCTTCTTAACACTGGCTCCTAAAAAAAAAACCAAGCATAGTTGTGGAGCATTATCGCATCATTCCACATTATAAGTTTAATCACTCTTTAAAATCTCAAATAGTCAACAATTTAGGTAGAGCTTCAGTACTTCTTTTCATTATGAATGATGCCTCGCCTGCTTCTTTCCCATCTACTAACGCTCATGTACAAAGCAAAGAGAAGTCAAAAGTGCTACTAAAGTAGCATAATAGGCACTTTCCCATTTCCTCATTTACATTGTCGAGAGCTAGTGTACATCTATTCCTCATTTTCAAAGCTTTTGTCCTATTTGCCCATTACAAAATAAGAATAAATAAATGTTCTACATAGCTTATAATGAAGTGAGGACTTCTATTTAGCAACACCATAAATAGTATTGGTCATGTCAACCTACCTTTACAAGGAGAACATATTAAAAAAGAACATAGCTCTATTTCATTACAAATGCAACACAAATGAAGTATACTAATAATTTCAGCCTCATATCTCACGGTTTAGGTCATTATCACCATTAATCCCCCTAGCGTCCACAAATATGCTAAATGCTATGAGAATTTTCCTCTTCTTATAGAATAAACGGACTAACTCGGACTATATTTTCCACCACTGGTCCCAATCCTGACTAAATAAGAGGGTGTTTAGTTATAAGACAATTTAAAACTTTATCAAATATGATGTTTGACTTCATCACTCCATTGAATCTAGAAGAATTAATACCTCCCTCCAAAATTCAATGGGATTGACGAGATATAGACATGACTTGAATATCCATCAAATCAAAACAAAAAGTGAGATTGGATACTGATAAATCACTAGCCAAAATACAAGATCCAAACTCGGCTCCTTTAAAATTGGCAGGTTCAAGCAATGTTGTCCTTCCTTTTTCAATGAGTTATAATCATGTTGATAATATAGGAAACATTCTAACATTTTTTTGGATGATTTTGAACCAACTATAACCAACTAGCAAGGAATATTTCATGACTTAAATGAGACATAAATTTCACCTACAAATCAAAGTGAATCTACAGATCTGGAAAATTTGGAATTAACATCGGATTTAGCTACTTCTCCAGCTAAACATCTATAGAATCATGGAGAAAATCAGTCATACCTCAGGTCTCTAATTCAAAAGCTGATTCAGACACTAATGTTCCTCCTTCAAAGACGGAAAAAAAAAACAAAAACAAAAATCAAGCTACCATTTAGACTGTTTCTAATGCATGCAACCACCAGATTTTGTTGATGAATTAATCATTCTATCAAAACTCAACTCAACTCAACCTGTCGAGTTCGCCAACTACCAACTTATTTGAAAGATTATGCCACTCTTGCAGTTAGAACTGAATATACATATCTGTCATTTGAGCCAAAGACACTAAAAGTTGTTATGCAAGAGGAGTTATCTTCTCTTCAAACCTCAAAAACCTCCACGATAGTTGTCTATTAAATATCAATGTTTTTGTTCAATCTAAAACCCTCCACAATTGATGCCCTCACAAGAAGAAGGTGAAGACGTGTTTTTTAAAGTCAAGGAGAAGATGATTTTGGGAATTTGAAGGATAATGAGGTTTTCATTTTTCAATTTGGGAAAGAAAATGTTTTTGACGTGAATGAAAGTTTCAATTCATTCTTCAATTTGATTTTGCTATGGAAGGTTATAGTAGTCCTTTCACACTTTTAAATAATTAAATTTCATTTTATTTTGAGGAATTTGGTCAAAGGCCAGTTGGACAAAAATATTTTGAATGGTTGCCATCCGAACTCATTTCCCTAGTTAAAATCTATTTTTACAAGCAAATTATTTAACATGAAATAGAAAGAAAACCATGACCGTAAACTTTTATTTACTAAATACCAATAAACATAAGATAGCCCTCCAAGACTGCCTACTGTTGTTTCATAAAATAAAAATATGGATTCTTTCATAAAACCTTCTCTCTCCTTTTCAGGAATAAAAACAAAAACATTTATTAGGAAGCCGTTGCAAGGTTTGGAGTTACCAACACTGAGTCAGTTCCTTACTCTATCTGGTAAATTGATAACCTTTTAGGTATACTTGTTGAAGTTGATTTGTCACTTTGGCTGTCACATTTTTGGTGTGAAATGGTTGTTGAATTTTGTATCTAAAGTCATGTGATTTAAGTACAAATAGTTAGTAGTTTAACTTTTGTAAGTTATCTAAGTATGGTCTTATATTTTTGTTGATAACTTGATAGATTGGAGTAGGTAGAAATTTGTTGACAATCATGTGTGTTGTAAGGTTATATATTCGGCAAGAAATGTAGCTTATGGGTAGTTCTTTCTCTATTCTTCTTTCTTCAAAAATAGAGAGTTTCTCTGCACAAAACCAGTAAGCATATACACCATCTAGTAAGTTTACACAAAACAGGTAAAGAACTTGCAAATACGGTAAGCATTACAAAAACCAGCAAGGTAGTGCCAAATCCGGTAAGTAGTGAAGAAATCGGTAAGCATTGAGCAAATTCGGTAAGTTCAACTCTTTGAATCAATAATGTTTCATGGTATCAGAGCCCCTTTGATCTTAGAAAAGGGACTGTAAGAAGGGAAAAATAAGAAGAACGGGAGTAGCAGACAAAAAAAAAAAGAAAAAACCATCAGCAAAGTTATATTCAGTTGATAGGAAAGAAGATGGCTTCAACTGGCTTCTTAGCACCACTGTCCTCTACTTTCACTGGAGAAAACTACTACTTTTGGGCTACTAAGATGAAGGATTACCTCAAAGCCTATGATTTGTGGGAGATAACAGATATTGGAGTCGAACCTCCTCCTTTGAGAGCGAATCCAATAGTGGCTTTGATTAAACAGCATAGTGAAGATATAGCAAAAAATCTCAAGGTACTCTCTTGCATTCAGTCTACCATTTTAGATGTTATCTTCACAAGAATTATGACTTGTGAGACTACAAAGGAGGCTTAGGATATTCTGAAAGAAGAGTATCAAGGCAATGAAAGAACAAGGTAGATGCAAGTACTCAACCTGAGAAGAGAGTTTGAGACTTTAAAGATGAAAGATACTGATGCTGTGAAGGATTTTTCAGATATGATGATGAAGGTTGTAAATCAAATCAGACTTATTGGAGATGATTTACCAAATAAGAAAGTGGTGGAGAAGGTTTTAATAAGCCTTTCTGAGAAGTTTGAAGCCAAGATATCATCATTGGAGGATTCTAGAGACCTGTCATCTATAACCTTAGCTGAATTGGCGAATGTACTGCAGGCAACTGAACAAAGAAGGCTGATGAGGCAGGATGAACAAACAGAAGGAGCCATGTTTGCTAAAGAAAAATGCAAAGCTCAAACGAGCTTTGGTGTGAAGAAACCTCAGGCTGAAAAGAAAGAACATGAAGGTAGCAGAACTGGAAACAAAGAGGATAAGTTTACACCTTGTCCTCATTGTCAAAAAAGAGTCATTCTCCTAAATGGTGTTGGTATAGGCCTGGAGTTCGATGTAGAAGCTACAAACAATTTGGCCATGTTGTAGAAATTTTGTAAAAATAAAAGGGAGAAACAACCACAGCAGTAGGCAAAAATGGCAAAAAAATCAGTATGAACTACTTGAAGAACATATGTTCTCTGCTACCAAGGCTTGCAGCAAGCTTGAAACCTGGCTATTGGATAGTGGTTGCACTCACCATATGACTGCAGACTCTAGTATTTTCATGGAACTGAATAAAGCCTACAAATC
>CAIGRR010032304.1:0-13705 GCA_903798365.1 Fraxinus sp. 1973-6204
GTTGTCTTTACATTATTGCACTTTGCTTTACATTGCCATTTATATTATGCTATATTCATACTTGAATTAAGTTATCGAGTTTAGAAATTTACTTCTCATATTACACTTTGCATTTATTTCTTAAGTTTGTTTTGAGACTAATTGTCGAAAAAGTTTTGAAAACCAATTCACCCCCCTCTTGGTTAGTTATTCTTGGGCTAACATGTGGGAAATTCGTTACTATAACCACGAATATCTCTCTAAAGGAAAAGCTTACAGGAGTTATACACTTGACCTTACCCTTGAAAAATGAGTTGTTCTTGAAAAAAGAACAAGCAGAGGAATTTTCACCAATTACCTCTTGAAAGAAAGTGTGCGAGCCAAAAAATAATGAGTTCAATCAATGAATATGTGAATCCGAGGAGAGTAAGGGAGGTTTCTAAAAAAGAAATCCTTCGGAACACTGTTACCTACCAATGGCTTTACCACTGCCATCACAGGGGCGGAAAAACTGTGACATGATTAACTGTTGAGATATCCCATATGGCTACCAACATGAGAAGCATTGCAGCCCAAAATGCAGCTATGCATGAACTCCTCATGCAAGCCCAAAATCAAAGAGGCTTCCAAATGCCTCAGGGTACCCCCACAGTTATCTACGACTAACACAAGGCAAAAGTGGGGCAAAGCCATAGAATATATTCAAGACGACAAAGAGAGGCTACGTTGGAAAGGGAAGTGAGGGTACATGTTTCCTACAACTACGCCTCCGGCGCCCTATCAATAACACTCAGCTCGGAGAGAACAACTTGCCCCCGGATTATGAATAACGGTCCCAAAGGTCCGTGAGTGTGTTTGATCGAATCGAACGAATGCCTAGGGATAGGAATCAATTCGTCCATCAAACAACCCGACCACAAGAACAAACACAAAGCTAAATAGCCCAAGTCTCTCCATCTAGGAACATGTGAGAGAGGCGAGGACCGATGAACTAGGGAATCAAAGAGAGTTGTTCAATTCCTCGTCTCGTTATTTAGTAGATGAAAATGATTCTGATGGACCATACCGGTCCTATGAGCTCGATTACAATGACAACAACCTTCTCTTCTCCAAAGAATTTCGTAGTTTTCCCATGCCTCATAATTTTGTGCCTCCTAAAGTTCCCAATTGTGAGGGAAAACGTGACTCTGAGAAACACCACAATAAATATAAAATACAGATGAGTCTCAGAGGCGCATCACAAGCTTTGAAGTGCAGAGCTTTTCACTTAACATTGGGTAGAGCAGCGGAAGTGTGGTATGGCAGGTTAACTTAGCATTAGAAGCTGGCCCGACCTCAAAAAGGTATTTTTGAACCTATACACGTCTAAAAAAAGGGAGAGGCACCGATCCGTGCCTCCAATATATGAGGCAAGAAGCAGGGAAAACGCTGAAAATTACCTAGCTTGTTTTACTGATGAAATAATTTATTGAAAACAAGTTACAGACAAAGAAGCCCTCTCAACTATAAAAAGAGGACTGAATATGAACACACTATTTTGGAGAGACGTTCGAAGCAAAAACCCTACTACTTATGACGAGCTAGTAGAAATGATGAGAATTGAGATTATCAATGAAGAGGTGATTGACCATCGAAACAGGTCAGCAAATTGATTTCCCCTGCCCTAAAGGTAGATGGAGAGAGGGCCTATGTCGCATTTGTTAAACAAACAATGGACTCAAGCTAGGCACACCGTAGCCCCCACTTCAGGACAGACGCTGCCACAGTGAATGTGATGTTGTACCTACATTGGCTAATGAAAACATTGGATTCGATGGTAACATGGGAATCCGAGCATCTAGGAAACCCTCACTATGGTCATAATATGAACGAATTACAATAGTTTCCCAATTTCGGATTTCCTAGATGCTCATATATAGTGAATCAACATCAAAGGGTGAGACCTGTAGAAGATGTCACATTCACTTATGAAGACGCGACATGTGTACACTATCATTACTGTGACACATTAGTAATAAGAGTTGTGGTTGCTCGAAATGGACTGAAGCGCATGCTTATAGACAATGAAAGTTCAACGAATATCTTGTTTGGCTTCGCTTACAATAAAATGATGGTAGATCGTGAAATCACTCCTATGATAGTTCCTTTGTATGGATTCACTGGAGATAACATTATTCCAAGAGGAACAATCACCATGGTTGTCGAAAACCACTTCATGGAATCTTGGTGGTCGACTATCGATCTGCGTATCATAGAGTGTAAGGGAGACTAGCCTTAAAAGAGTTGTGGGCGGTAACATCCTTCCATCATTTGTGCATGAAGTTTCCTACTGAGCAAGGAATAGCTATCAATTGGGGTGATCCAAGAGAGTCAAGAGAATGTTACCTCAACTCTCTAAGGAAGGCTGAGCTCCAAGGAGTTAATACGGTACTTCTTGATACTGGAATGGTCAATGTCCCTAAAGAAGGGCAGACCCTTGCACAGAGAAAAGATGTCAAGATGGCAGAAGTCCTTGAAAAGGTTAGAGAGTTTTCCTGTGGACCACCAAGACACCAGCAAAACTCAGCGGGTAGGAAAGGACTTGAATGATGAAGCGAATGAGAAGCTGAAGAACTTTCTGCGAAAGAACTTTGACGTCTTCGCATAGAAACAAGAGGATGTGATACGAATGGACCCAAAAGTTAGCTTCTACCGCTTAAGGGTTGATCCAAACCAAACCCCACACAGGTAGAAGAGAAGAGTATTCAATGCAAAGATGTATGAAGCCTTAAGGGAGGAGGTCGAAAAGTTGATAAAAAATGGTTTCTTTAGGGAGGTCACAAATCCTAAGTGGGTATCAAATCCCGTGTTAGCAAAGAAACACAATGGTAAATGAAGAGTATGCATTAGCTTCTCCAATCTCAACCAGATCTGCCCAATGGGTAGTTTTTCGCTCCCTCGAATAGACCAACTATTAGACTCTACTGTAGGGCATGAGCTACTGGATTTCGTGGATGCTTATTCAGGTTATAATCAAATTCTCATACACTGATAGACGAGGACAACACTTCTTTTATAACAAATAGAGGATTGTATTGTTATAGGGTGATGCCCTTCGAATTAAAGAATGCTGGAGCTACTTACCAAATATTGGTGAACAAGATGTTCATTGAGTATATTGGCCAAAAAATGAAAGTTTATGTGGACGATATGTTGGTAAAAAGCCTCCATGCAAAAGATCATATAAAATACTTGGAGGCTACCTTCCAAATTCTGAGAAGATGCATGATGAGACTAAATTCGCTCAAATGTGCATTCGGCGTGGCTTTCGGAAAATTCCTTGGGTACGTTTTAAACCATAGAAGAATTGAGCCAAATCCAGAAAAAATCAAAGCTTTGGTTGAAATAAGATCACCACATAAACTTAAGGAGGTGCAAAGACTCACTAGCAGGGTGGCGATACTCTATCGTTTTATCTCCAATTCAACGAACAAGTGGCTCCTCTTCTATAAAACTCTCAAAAGGGGAAATATCTTCTTATGGACACCAAAGTGTGAGGAAGCATTCCGAGCGCTGAAAATTCATCTCAGACAACCCCCTCCTATTTAAACGTAAGGCGGGCGAACCCTTATTGCTTTATCTAGCAGTATCCGACGATGCTGTCAGTTCAGTTTTTATAAGAGAACAGAATACACACCAGCTGTCCATTTATTACATAAGCAAGACGTTATTACTAGCAAATGCGTGTTACCCGTACATGGAGAAGATCGACATTTCCTTGGTCACTGAATCTCGAAAGTTAAGACCGTACTTCCTGAAAGCCCAAGAATAACTAACAAAGAGGGGGGTGAATTGGTTTTTAAAACTTTTTCAAAGAATTAATCTAAATTCAAGCAAGTAAAGATTAAATAGATTAATTCAAATAATAAGCACAAATATAAAAGCGTTAAGTAAAAGGGATATATGATGCAAAAGATATAATTGTGGAGCTTCGATCCAAAGCAATAATCTACGTGCTCCATTACCAAATTCTCCGGCACGAGCAAGACCTCTTCACTATGTTGATTGAATTATGGTGCAATCCAACCCTTTACAACGCATTCGGTAACTTACAAACAAGGAGCACCGATCTTTATACAATGTTGAGCTTTACATGACCTCAACACGACCTACACTATTGAGCTTTACAGGACCTCAATATGACCCACACGGTGACTTACAACAAGGAGCACTGATCCTTATACAATGTTGATCTTTAAGGGGACTTCAACTCCACCCACACTTTATCAAAGTAATTTTACAATGAAATTCCTCACTTGATAAATAATACAAACAAATTAAGTACTAAGAGAGGCTAACACTTCAATGAATAGTAATAAATGATAGCTCAAGTGTTAGATGAAAAACTTTGATGAATATGATAATAAAAAATTAGATTCAATCAATCAAAGTGTTTCAATGAGAAGATGAAGAGANGTAATAAATGATAGCTCATATGTTAGATGAAAAACTTTGATAATATGATAGTCAAAAATTAGATTCAATCAATCAAAGTGTTTCAATGAGAAGATGAAGAAATAAATACAATGTAGATTCAAAAATCTTCTTAAAAAATATCTATTTTTTAATGGACGATAGTAATAAATTAAGTGCTAAATGTGAAACTTTGATAAATATGATAATTTTACAAGTTTAGTTCAATTAATCAAAGTTTGAATATGAAGAATAAGAAATGTTTATGCAATGTAAGTACAACAATCTTTTTCAAAAATATATATCTCTTTCAATGAATAATTTGTGATAAAATAAGTACTAAGAGATAAATTAGAAACTTTGAAGAATATGATGTTTATAAGTTTGATTCGATCAAAGTTTCAATATGAAGAAGTAGAAAAAGTTTGTGCAATGTAAGTGCAAATATCTTCTTCAAAAATATATCTCTTTTAAAATTGATATCGATAAATTAAGTACAAGGAGAAATGAAAAACTTTAAATAAAAGAAATAATTCAAGAAGTTTGATTCAATAATCAAAATTTTTATTATGAAAAAATAAATGAATTGAATGTAAAAATGTAAGCTCAAAGAGGATTTTTCAAATGTGTTTCTCAAGAAAGCATTTTTATGGTTGTTTGATGAATGCAAAGTGAAGTGGTATTTATAGCAATCAAAACGCAATAAATTCTGCCAAACTGGATGACCAGTTCGATCGATCGCCAATTTTCGGATGACCAATATAACCGTTTGTACAGTCAGAACGATCAAATTTTGAACCGTTGGAGAGGTTTGGTTGGCTGCCAATTCCAGCCGCGGTCGACCGGTCAACCATTGACAGTTGACAGTTTTGTTTAGAGATATGATCTAAGTTCAAGAATCACTTTAAAAGATCAATCTTACTTTTAAGCAAAAATATTTTATGCAAGTGATATGAAAATAATTCTTCGTGCACAAAATTATTTTTGAGCTATAATCATTCATTACTAAAGATCAAAGTGTTTTACCTTTACATATGATCTTGAAAGTCTAGTCTTTGATCTTGCTTCAAAATTTCTTCATAGTTGGCTCTTAAACTCTTGATCTTGTTCTTCTTCATGAACCCGATTTGATAATCTTGATTTTGATCTTTTAAGCTCTCGTCTCGAATGATTTGACTTGAATGCTTATATTGATCTTCATTTCGAGTCTGATTTATGATGTGATGATTTTGGTAATGCTTGATAGATTTTAACATTGAACTATCATCACTCAAAATCAATTGTTAGAAACAATATTAATCTAGTTTGTTATAATCAAAACATTGAGAATGAAATCAACCATAGGTCAACACTTCCAATCTCACAGCATTAATGTGTTGACGAACTTTCCACTTAACCAAATACTTCAAAAGCCAGACACATCATGAAGGATGTTAAAATGGGCAGTTGATCTCAGTAAGTTCGATATAATGTGCAAATCAAGGGCCTCAGTTAAGGGTCAGGCTCTTGATTGAGAACTCCTCAAAGTGGTTTCCATTGAGCACCTGGTCGAACCCTCAATCGTGGGAGGAGAAGAAGTGATCTAGATCGAGGTCACCTGAGTTGGATATAGCCCTCATCACATTCATTAGAGAACAGACCTTGTCTAGGGACAAAGTTGAAGCTCATCGGCTTAGGAGAAGAGCAAAGCATTTCACTATACAAGATAGTGTGCTGTATAAATGAAGCTTTTCATCCCTCCTCCTTAGATGCATGGGGAAAATCTATGGCAATCATTCTGAAGGACCAGCACTGGCATATAAGGTGCTTAGGTAGGGATACTACAGCCCACCCTAAAAAAGGACTGACACAGTTTGTGAGCAGTGTAACAAGTGACATCATTTCTCCAATGTGCAAAAACAGCCGTCGCAAGAGCTCATGGTGATATCGAGCCTATGGCCGTTTGCCAAATGGGGGGTTGATTTCATAAGACCACAGCCAAGAGGAAGGAGGAATGCTTGATTCACCATATTCGCAATCGATTACTTTACTGAATGGGTCAAAGCAGAGCCCTTGGCCAAGATAATGGAGGCAAACACTTCCAAGTTTCTTTGGAAGAATATCATATGCATAGAGGATATTTTGCGAAGAAACGGAAAACAAATAAGGAGTTTGGCCTTATATAGGTAATGTCAATGAGCCTCAACCGTTAGATGAATGTTGATCCCATCCCCACCATCTGTATTTTTGGCGCATCAACACCGTTGAATTCAGACATCGCTTGATTCACTCAGCTGTCGTCATGATTACCATTTATTACTTGAGAAACGTATCTTAGAAGTAAGCGATGCCTACCAAAACTGCCTTGGGAGAATGCAAATGTTTTCAAATTATTAACACACAACCTTAGGTTGTCCATTCACTTAGGATTTCGCCCCTGCTACAACTTTCTTTAAAAGTTACAATCAATCAGGGGTTCGTCCTCCTACTAGGACTTCACTTCTGCTAGAGCTTTCTTTAAAAGTTACAATCACTCAGGGGTTTGTCCTCCTGCTAAGACTTCGTTTCTACTAACACTTTCTTTAAAAGTTGCAATCACTCAGGGCTTCTTCCTCCTGCTAGGACTTCGTTTCTGATACAACTTTCTTTAAAAGTTGCAATCACTCAGGGTCTCGTCCTTCTACTAGAACTTCGCTTCTGCTACGACTTTCTTTAAAAGTTACAATCACTCGGGGCTTCGTCTTCCCACTAGGACTTCGCTTCTGCTACAGTTTTCTTTAAAAGTTGCAATCACATGCTTATCCTCCTGCTAGGACTTCTCTTCTGCTACCACTTTCTTTAAAATTTGCAATCACTCCGGGCTTCGTCATTCTGCTAGGACTTCGTTTCTGCTACAACTTTCTTTAAAAGTTGCAATCATTGAAGTCTTCTTCCTCCTGCTAGGACTTCCCTTTCGCTACTACTTTCTTTAAAAGTTGCAATCACTCGACGCTTCATCCTCCTGCTAAGACTTCGCTTCTGCTACAACTTTCTTTAAAAGTTGCTATCACTCAGGGCTTTGTCATCTTGCTAGGACTTCCCTTCTGCTCCCACTTTCTTTAAAAGTTGCAATCACTTAGGACTTCGTCCTCCTGCTAGGACTTCGCTTCTACTACAACTTTCGTTAAAAGTTGTAATCACTCAGGGATTTCTCCTCCTATTGGAACTTCACTTCTGCTACAGCTTTCTTTAAGAGTTGCAATCACTTAGGGCTTCATTATCCTTCTAGGACTTCGCTTGTGCTACTATTTTCTTTAAAAGTTGCAATCACTCGGGGCTTTGTCCTCCTGCCAGGACTTCGCTTCTGCTACAACTTTCTTTAAAAGTTGCAATCACTCAGCACTTTGTCCTCCTGCTAGGACTTCGCTTCTGCTACAGCTTTCTTTAAAACTTGAACCCTCAGAGCTTGTCCTCCTGCTAGGAATTCGCTTTTGCTACAGCTTTCTTTAAAAGTTGCAGTCACTTAGGGTTTCATCCTTCTACTAGAACTTCGCCTCGGCCACAACTTTTCTCGAAAGTTGCAACTATTGATGATCTTCCAGTTAGGAAACTACCACCCAGGCCTATACCCCACAAAAGTAATACTTCTTTTAAGTGGTCATATCAACAAAGTCCACACATTATATGGATATCCATTCATGGACTTGAGTGACAATTGTTATGGATTTTCGCGTCATCTCCCATGTCATCCACCACATGCTAGATGACAGGGCAGACAAATTGAATCCATATCCACATGGCGGATAAACTGGATTCATCCACCTCACGACGGATGCTAAGGCCTGTACTCTACATCACTTTGTCATGTGGCGACGGACGAATTGGATTCATCCTCCAGGTGGCAGACGATCTGGATTCATCTACCTCATAACGAATGGTAAGGCCCACACTCTGCATCATTTCGTCACAACTCAAACGGATTGTTCAAATGTTGCTCACTAAAACTACGTCCGAAGTTATGGAACCTAAAACGTGATTACCACTCCGCCGCAACCGCTCTACTTCAACCCTATGTACTAGGAGATCTTTTATGGGAAGATCTCAATAATCAAATCTTTAAGACTGATTAATGGACACATGACAAACCTCATAACGTCAAGTCATAAATTACTATGTTAGTGGGCATTAATTAAATTGTCCACATATGGATTGACAAATTGACACCTAAGGACGATTCACCCTAGATTCAAAGTCACGTGCTCCACATCCAATGGTTCTTCTCTTATCTCCTCTCATTATAAATATATACACCTACACTAAAAAAAGGAGCGGATCCAGGAAGAGAAAGGAAGGAGATGATCTTTGCCTTATATTTATACATACACACATTTTGCATTGAGAACCAGGTTTCGATGATCACCACTGGACCTTTGAAATCCAATTTATCAACTCACTAACTTGACAATCGGAGTGCTAGCAGCCGCTTCCACCCCCACCGAAAAAGACCACGAGCAACTAACAGTGTGTTACCATGCACAAGAAAGAGCTTACGTGGAAGTTGTATCCTATTGGCCACGTGTTTGGGTCACTTTTCGGGATCAACACAAACACATAGAATGAAACTTATGTAACTTAGCTCCAAAGTGAATAACATAGATAAAAGGGGAGATAAGAGAGGGATAAAAGCATAAAGAAAAAGGAGCTATTTTTTTAACACTCTTACCATCCAAATAATTATTTGCTAACATGTACACTTCCACTTGTAAGCTCTCACATCATTATTTGACCAACTTCTAAATAAAAGATAACATTTTTAGAAAGGTAATTAGCAAATAACGTTCTCACCCTTCATTGTTATTGTGGAACACGTTAATACCTTTCATTTTTTGGCATTTTCACCATTTATTTCCATCTTTCATTGCGCAAAAAGTTACTTTCACATATTTTCTTAATTAAAAATTATAAAATGACGAATATACACCTCTATTTAAATAAAACAAAATGAAAAAGAAAAAAACTAGTTGCAACCACGGTCCCAAATTCTTTTAAAAAGCGCAAATAAATCGCAAATAAATTATTAAAAGAGTAATTAGTACATAATGTCCATATCTTTTATCGTTGTTGCGAAAAAGTCACTACCTTTCATTTTTTTTGTCATTCACCCTTAATTACACATTTAATTGCACAAACCATCATTTCTATCCATTTTCATCCAATTCTTCAATAAAAAGCTGTGAAATAACGAATATAACATCTTATTTAAATAAAAAGCTAAAGAATTAAATGAAATCAAAGTCCCAATTTTTTTTAAAAAAAAGTGAAAACGAGTCCCAAATAAATTTATTTTTAAAAATCTAAAAATGTAAACGAGTCTCAAATAAATTATAAAAGAATTAGAAATTAAAAAATATATTTTTTATTTAAATAAGAGTTTATATTCATTATTTCACAGTTTTTTATTGAAAAATTGGATGGAAATAATGGTTTGCACAATCAAATGTGTAATTAACGGTGAAAATGTAAAAAAAAAAAATGAAATGTATGGACTTTTTCGTAATAATGGTGAAAGATAAGGACATTATGTACTAATTACCCTTTTAATAATTTACTTATTTGAGCTTTTTTTTAAAAATTGGGACTTTAATTGCAATTAATTTTTTTCTTTTTCTTCTTGTTTTATTTAAAGAGAGGAGTATATTTGTCATTTCATAATTTTTAATTGAGAAAATAGATGAAAATGACATTTTGCGCAATGGAAGGTGGAAATAAGGGTGAAAATATCAAAAAATAAAAGATATAGACGTTTTTCGCAATAACAATAAAAGATGAGGATGTTATATGCTAATTACACTTTTAAAACTGATTTGATTTCGTGTAGGCCAAACTTCTAGAAACTCATGGGGTTAGGAGACCAAATATTCAAACTCAAGACCATGAGACATATTAAGAACTTTATTTTCACCATTTTCTTTTATAAAAAAAATAAAAATAAAGTTGGGATATCTTGTACTTCTGCTAATTCACAGCCCATTTGAATTTTCAGCCTTATCTTGTATCTACTCAAATTCAAATTATTACGTGTGACTTGTCGACACGTATAATTTTCTATGATGACATTTAATTGTAGCATAGCGAAAAGTCCAAACTTTGAGCTTATTATTATGTATGAATCATTTCTTCAGTCTACTATTGAGTTTATTATTCTAATGATAATGAAAATATAATGTGGGTGTATCATCTATTTTTGGATTAAGTTGATAACATGGTATTTATTTGTTTATTTTTTAATTCAAACCACTACAAGTGACGTGTTTCATTAATAAGCAATATATAAAATTAATACAGATTTAGAAGGGGACTTTGTCTAACCTCCAGGAAATTGAGCAATAAAAATAAACTTATCATGCTCGGATATATGGAGTACAATGTTAAACCTAAAGAAATTACACTTCATTTGTTCTGGTCACACTTCTCGTCATCATTCATTGAGTATATAGCATCTCTTTAATTTCTGATGACTTTCAAACTAACTATTGAATGCAATGAATCTTTTCTACACCACCCTTCTCATTATAAAATTAGAGACATCTAGATTAATGCACTATAGACTATATTACTAAAAAGTCCAAATTACCTTCGTATAGAGAAGAAAAAGTAACCTCTTCAAGCCCCTCCATCAATTTTAAAATTCACACCCGTGGTTCTTGTGGTATTACTAGAAGAAAATAATAATAATAATAATAATAATAATAATAAATAATAAATAATAAATAATAAATAAATAAAATCGACAATAATAAATTAACACCAACGAAATAAATTGATGACTGACACTTTCAAACGTGACATCTTGTACGTATGGAATTTTCAACATTATCTTGTATCTACTCAAAATCAAATAATTACGCGTCACTAGTCGCCATTTTTAATTGTTCCATAGCGAAAAGTCCAAACTTTGAAATTGAAGTTTGGACTTTAAAAATGAAAAGAAAATCAAGGGTTTAAAAATCAGTCTTCAATTATCAAGAATAAAATTGTGAATGCGTTGAATTAACTCATTTCTTTATTTTCGTCCTTTAAAAGTTATTTTTAAGTTCATAATTTATCTACCTTTTAGGCATGACATGATTTACGTCAATGAACTAATTTAATGCATGTATGAGCTTCATTTTTATTTATTTATATCAAAAATGCATTTTGAAATAGTGATTTATGTAAAATTTATAGTTAAAAATAAAGAATTTTTTTGAATCTATTGTAATATTATTTTATTAAAAAATATGTAATTAAAAATAAGTGAGCAAAATGTATTTGAAAAAAATTGGGACCCAACAAGGACTTAATGTATTATTGGATAACTCGCTCATGATATCTTAGAGTGAATTGCCTAAATAATCACCGAACTTTACGTTATGCTTTCAAGGGATTACTGAACTTTAAAAATCACCCAAACCATCACTAAATTTTGTAAAAGGTTCCCACGAGGTCACTGAACTTTAAAAATCACCCAATTCGTTACTAAACTTTGCAAAAGGTTTCACGGGATCACTAAACTAAGAAAAATGTTTCTTAGGAGATCACTGAATTAGTGATCCCTGAGAAATCTTTTACAAAGTTCAGTGATGAATGAGTTGATTTTTAAAGTTCAGTGACCTCGTGAAATTTTTTTGCAAAGTTCAATGATAACTTGAGTGATTTTGAAAATTCAGTGACCTCTTGGAAGCATGGCGTAAAGTTCAGTGACTATTTGGACAATTCACTTTGATATCTTATTAATGTAAAAAACTAACTTTCTTGTTATTTGATTGACAAATAAAAACGTCGTTTAATTGGATTAAAAAGTTTAAAGTTTGTATATTTGCAAAAAAAAAAACTCCTCTTTACATAAAGGGCTTGCTTGGGAGTCTCGCCGTACCGATTATGAACGTTTTTTAAAGTACTGATTTTGAGTCATTATGAGCCGATCGATTTTGAGTGATTTTAGTAACGATTTTTAAAATTTTTCAACTTATGTGCTGAGAGTTTATTATTCACTTAGTTTTTTAAAAGAACAAAATTACATATATATTCATTAGTAACATTTTCTTTTATATGAATTTTTTTTTACTCATAAGTGAAATTTTACTTATAGATAATTTTTTTACATATAAGCTAATATTTAATTTTAAAAATTAATTAAAATTTTAAGTTAGTATTTTTTACTTATAAGTAAATTTTATACTTATAAATAACTTTAAATATATTTTTTTTACTTATAAATAACTTTTTTTAATATTTTTATAAGTGAATTTGTCTTATTAGTAGTATTTTTATTTTATAACAATTTATTTACATATAAGTAATTTTTAATTATAATGTAATTTTTCTTATCTTACAAGCAATATTCTTTTATTATAAATATTTTTGTAATTATGATATTATTTTCTAAATGATAAATAATTTTTTAATTAATATATTTTTGTTTACAATTTAGTTTTGAATAAAATGTATCTGTTGGAAATAATTATTTTATAAATGGTAAAATTAAGAGAGAATATGAGAAACAACTAAAACTCGTCAATTTGGTGGGTTAAGAGAAACGTTCAAAATTACACTACATCAATTTTGAGTTATTTTTAAGCCATCCAAAATCGGTTCCCAAAAAATCTAGTAAATACCAATTTTTCCAAGCCCCTCAATATTGGTCAGAATCTTTGAAAATAAAAATAAAAAACTCGCAAGCAGGTCCTAAAGAATTAAAAATCTGGGGCAGTTTTTTTTTTTTTTTTTTATTGAGGTGGATCCCGTGTGAGCGTCCGTGTGGGTTTTGTTGAACCCGCATCTCTACACCCAAGCAAAACCCTTATTGTTCGGCACCATACAGTGGAAACATACCTATTTAAATGCCGTCTCGTTGTCTGCAATTACTCACCCATTTTCACCATTAAAACAGAAAGGAAATGGCTGCCGTCGCTTCCGCCACCGCCCCTTTACCTGCCAAAGCAGTCGAAGAACTGGCCATAAGCACTAGTGCGCCGCCGGAGAAATATATCCGCAAAGAAGGCCTTGGAGGCTCCGCCTCTGAGCTTCCATATCTTGATATTCCAGTTCTTGATCTCAGCCTTCTGAATTCTTCAACACCTGAAGCTGAAGAAGAACTCAAAAAACTAAGACTTGGTTTTAGCTCCTGTGGGTACTTTCAGGTTCGTAAACTAAATTTTGTCACAATTTGATCATCCGGCCCTATGAATAATGATGATCGAACTGATTGAAAGACAGAAAAAACGGACTGATTTGACAGAATCTGTTTGAATTTTCAACCATCTACATTTACATC
>CAIGRR010032329.1:0-13762 GCA_903798365.1 Fraxinus sp. 1973-6204
TGGAACGTTAGAATGAAGAAAATGATTTATGGGGAGTTATGGATTTATGTTTTGAGATACGCCCCCGAAATTTTATTTTTTTTTAACTAGAAGATGATTGAAAACGACGATTTTGAGTACCAAAATAGGCAAGTTAGATCGACTAACCAAAAAGACAATTAGTTTGTCAATACAAAAATAATATGTTAATCTATGTGTCTAACGCTATACAAATTGAAAACATGAAGGTTAGATGGACATAAAAAAGACAAAAAGTAAACTGTCTATCTATATAATTTGTGAAGCAGATTGAAAATTGGGAATTAATTATATTACAATTTGGTTGAGTCTTCATTTTTCAAATAGGTTAAACAATGGGTTAGAACCAATTTTCATTTATTTTTAATGTAATAGTGGGTAATAGATTCATAAATTGATCATTTGCTTTTGGATTGAATTTGAACTATTTATTTATTTAAGTAACTATNTTCATTTTTCAAATGGATTAAACAATGGGTTAGAACCAATTTTCCTTTATTTTTAATGCAACAGTGGGTAATAGATTCATAAATGGGTCATTTGCTTTTGGATTGGATTTGGGCTATTTATTTATTTAAGTAACTATTGGATATTTTATTTAAGTCTAAAATTTTTGTATGATTGAATTTTGAAGTGTAAGTTATTGGGTCAATATTTATTAATGGAAAAAAAATAACATGATGACTTCACGTTTTTTTTTCTATGATGACACATTATTGACATTATTCTCAAGGTGATAAAGGTATCACTAGACACAAGATTTAAACATTATAGTACGAGTTGATGACATTCATGTACCTCGTGTATTCGCATTCTTTGAAGCACTCCTCTTACAAGAGGAACAACAAGATGTCAATTTTCCTGGCAGGCACATCCTGCGATTTACCTCCTCCACGATGGTCCAGGACAGGGTCGGTGGGGGGCCCTCAAGGTTGGGGTTCAACCTTTTTAACAAGATGTCAATTTTCGAGGACGTTCTTTTATGTATATTGATTGGAATCAATTGATATCTAGTGATATAAACCATGAAAATTAATTGGGGTGCCGTTTTATAAACATAAAAGTTTCCCAATAAATCGAGTACTGAAGTAATAACTCGAATTAATGAATTTAGGTTTTCATTTATTCTTAAATTGTCGGAAAAAAAAATTATTGACATAGGAATTGGCATCCTCTGATAACTCGAAAAACTTTCTAATTAAATTAAAATAATTATATTACTTAGTCAATTCCAACAGAATCTACCTTCACTACTGCATATATTAAGTTCGTCCTCTCCCCCTTCTTCTCTACTTCCAGTTTGTAACGCCCCCGTCTCCAGTATCCACCCCCTCCAAAAATTCACCAAAAAGGCCAAAATTAATAAATAAAAAAATCACCCCTTTATTCTCGTTCATTGATCTGAATCCATCACAAAACTGCAGTTACAATGGGGAAAGGAGGAGAGTTGAGCGATGGAGTGTTGAAGAAGATCGTGCTGTCATACACTTACGTAGCCATATGGATATTCCTTTCGTTTACTGTGATTGTGTACAACAAGTATATTCTGGATCGGAAGATGTACAACTGGCCATACCCGATTTCTCTAACCATGATTCATATGAGCTTTTGTTCGTCCTTGGCTTATCTTCTTGTTCGGGTGTTTAAGGTTGTCGAGCCCGTGACTATGTCTTGGGATATGTATATCAAATCCGTCGTGCCCATCGGGCTGCTTTATTCTGTGTCTCTTTGGCTTTCGAATTCGGCTTATATTTATCTCTCTGTGTCATTTATTCAAATGCTTAAGGCACTTATGCCGGTGGCGGTTTATTCGATTGGTGTGATTTTCAAGAAAGAGACTTTCAGATCGGAGACGATGACGAATATGATTTCGATCTCAATTGGGGTTGGCGTGGCTGCTTATGGAGAGGCCAAATTTGACACATGGGGAGTGATTCTTCAATTGGGTGCTTTGGCTTTTGAGGCTACAAGGCTTGTTATGATCCAGATCTTGCTAACTTCTAAGGGAATTACTCTTAATCCTATTACATCCCTCTATTATGTTGCTCCCTGCTGCTTGGTTTTCTTGTTTTTCCCGTGGATTTTCGTCGAGTTTCCTATCTTGAAGGAGACCTCCAGCTTCCATTTTGATTTTCTGATTTTTGGGACCAATTCTTTCTGCGCATTTGCGCTGAATCTCGCTGTGTTCTTGCTGGTTGGAAAGACCTCTGCATTGACTATGAATGTTGCTGGCGTGGTTAAAGATTGGCTCTTGATTGCATTTTCCTGGTCCGTGATTAAGGACACTGTTACTCCAATCAATCTCTTTGGGTATGCATTGGCCTTCTTGGGTGTGGTTTATTATAATCACTCGAAGTTGCAGGCGCTCAAGGCCAAGGATGAGCAAAAGAAAGCTCAGCAAGCTGACGAGGAGTCTGGAAAATTGTTGGCAGAAAAAGAAGAAAATAATGGCACAAGTAAAAATGATTCACAGAATTGATTTCATACTTAATCTGCTATATGATGCTGTTTTGATGGGATTATATGGCCGTGTGAAAGATGAAAATGAAGATGAGATTATAGATTTTGAGGATTGATGAATCGAATATGTTCTGTTTCGGTGTGCGATCTTAGGAGTTTCTTCGATATCTTAGCTATTTCTCTTGCTAATTTATGGTTCATTAACTTTATTATTCCTCATTCATACTGGGATTTTACTGTTTCTTATATTGCCCAAATATGTATCTGAGTTGGGAATGACTCGAGGCTCATTGTCTTGAACTCTTTTCTAATATAATATTATTTATTTTCCAACTTTTGTCTTTTATATTGTTGAAAATCTGATAAGTGTTTTTTGTTTGTGATTCTCTTTGGTTCTTATTTTCTTGCATATGAAGCTGGTTGTAGATGTTGATTTTTGAAGTTGCAGATTATGATCTCCACTTATTGTCAAAAGGCTTGTGATTATACGATTCCTTCGAACTGCTATAGTTTGTGCAATGGGGATTGATCTGATTGTTAATTTGCCTAATAGTTACATAACACTAGAATGAGGTGATTGGTCATAATGGGAACCCCTCAATCCTTAACTAGAGGTGTAACTTTCATGGTACTAGGCATTACTCACCATGTGCTGGCTTGTGTTCTGCATTCGAGTCATGAAAATATTTCATCACAACAGTCCATCTGGCTGAAAAGGCGTGGGTTGGTAAAGTTAGCCCTCTAGTTTGCACCTCTATCCAAAATCGACGGGCACTTTATGATATCTTCGGAGTATTGGTTTCAGCTACTTTAGTTTCTTCCTTAGCACTGTTCAGTGTTTAGTCACCTTACCAAACATTTATGTGAACATAGTAAATGAGTCAGACATGATGGAAAAGGATTTGATTTCTAAACATAGGTTTGTGAACTGATCATAATTGAATCTCAACTAGCACAATTCTTTTAATATTTCTTTAATTTTGTCGATAGTCAGACGTGATGAGCTTAGCTACGAGGAACGTTAATGCTGTCTAATTTTTTAACTCAAGTCAGGCTTTAGCTAGCTTCTTTAGAGGCAACCTCTTAATCAAACTCCCCATTAGATTTATTGCCTTGCACCTTTGATTCTAGTTTTTATGATTGTGATTGAAAATGAGCTCAATCCTTACACATGAAAGTAAATCTTTTCAGAGGTTGATATGTACTTAAAATGAGGCTAAAAATTGATATCACACTTGCTCTTCAATGTGATGTTTATTCGATAGGTTGAGATGGGAAGTAAAAGATGATATTGAAGATGAGATAATAGACATATTGCCCAAATATGTATGTGAGTTGAGACTTGAGAATGACTCGAGGCTCATTGTCATCAAATCTTTCTTGATTTGATGTTTTCTGTCTTCGAGGTTTTGTTTATTTGGTGTAAAGATGTGGATGCTTCATTTATGCATCTACTGTTGAAAAATCTGGTCGACCAATAAAAATGTTTATTTGGTATAAAGATGTTTTCTGTCTTCGACCAATAAAAATGTTTTACAACACATTAAATGTGGGTCATATCACTCCGAAATTAACGGTGGTATGGGCTGAAGAAACATGGATGAATACAGCCGAGTTTACTCCTCTAGTTTACACCTCTACATTATATTCCTATGTTGTATAGGTTCCGGCACATAAGGTTCTTGTTTCTTAGGCTTCTAAGTTCTAACTTCTTCACCATCCTTCATTTTCTTCTTTCTCACACAGATGTGCCTACTGTGTCTAGCCAACCCTTCTCCCCATGCATCTTGGGACTCGGGCTGGTCCTTCATCGCGCCTTCCACCTACATCCTCAATGTAATGTTATTTGTCGTCATGATAACAGATCATCATGTTTAGATACCATTGAATGATATGTCAAATAACAAGAATTCTCTGTCCTACAATTAATTAGACAAATTATTTAACGTCACCATGTTGATAGGACAATGATCCGCATAGTACAGAAGGTCCATACTAATTGTTGAATTATAAGCTCAAGTAAAGAAGTTCACAAGCTCAAATATCAATAGCCATTTTCCATGGAATATCTATAATTCAAGTAGGTGTAAAATGACATTTTTGGTTTGCTTAATTGTTTCTTCATCCTTCGCATTTTTGAATTTTGAGAACTATACGATCTTGTAAACTGAATCGTCCAACTTTATCCATTGATCCTGGAGAAAATATTATATCATCAATTATGTCTTACACATTGAGCATAACTAGCTTCTTTGCATTATTCATAATTTGTTATAAACGTAAATTATAATGAAGAGGAATATTTTTAAGCACGTTCTATTATACATGTATCGTACAAGTTTTTTTAGCAATTCATTGTTACATTGGATATACTCTGGCAGACGCAAACATTTTGAGTTGGGGACACAATCAAACTTGCTAAAAATTTGCGAGAAATTTTACATTTGAGAATTTACACTCAAAAATTCATCTTCCATGTAAATTTACATGGAGGTACGAGTTTTTCGGATGTAAAATTCCAAATTTTTTTGATGTCATACTATTTTTTAATAAAATAATGTAATTATATTGAGAGATTTGTTGCGCAAAATAATAAATGTTAATGAAGTAAATAAATTTTTTAAAATAAAAGACGATTAGATTCTTCTTTTTAAGACACATGTTTGACGTACCTTTAATTATTTTCGATATCTATTTGGACCATTCAATATGTCTATAATATATTCTCGAAACGAGTTTTGAGATGATGTAAGCGATTCGTGGATTCGATTAGCGTACGATTGTTTAAGAATTTTTAAAGTAAGCATGTTATCGAAATTCTCGTAATACTAATTTGAAATGGGCTATTTTGATAAGCCGTAACATTGCTACGATTGACTGTTTCGTGCGTCATTAACGACGTAGAAAATTAGATCGTGACAACTTCGAAATGGTATTAAAAATAATTTGAAAGATTGAGACAAAAATATAGAAAATTTAATTGTGGTAAAAAAAAAAAAAAAAAAGAATTTGCCCAAAAGTTGGGGGTCATGTGACCCTCAATGCCATCCCTTGTGTATGCCCCTGCTCCTAGGCGGTATAGTGTTAGTTAGGTACTTGTTCAAGTGCAATTTCCTCAGTAGAATAAGAGTATAATTAAAAAAGAAAAATAGAAAAAAAAGACAGATCAAATTATAATTGTATTAGTTGTTTTATGTAATTGTAGTACAAGGTAGGAAAGAAACTTTGCTTTGGATAATAACAACACTTTGTAAACGAGTATATCTGTATATTTCCCCTATTTATACTTGGTTTTCCTTCCTAATTGATTCTATAACTCCTCATGTGAGTACTCTTCTACCAATTTCTTGTACAACCCTTGCTCATTTTTTGCTCGTTGGTATGTCAAGTTGATTTCAGGTCTATCATATAGATGTATGATGATTTGAATTTTTTATATATATTTTTTAATTTTATTCATAAGAGTATTTTAGTCTTTATATCAAAATGTTGACATTTTTAGCAGTCAATTGCACTGAAACCATCCAAAAGGACACCTTATGTCTAAGTAAAATTTTAGAGATGTTTGCGCCGAGATATCAAGGTTAGGGATCATTTATGCAATAACCCTTTTTTTCTTAAAAAAATAGATTAATGAAAAACTTAAAATTTGAAATGCCAGGGACATGATGGGTAATGATTGTAATAGCAATTTGCCCATTTTATTTTACTATTTTTGAAAATTTATAGGGTCAACTCGCCTACACTCCAAGGCTCCGTCTAGTTTAAGAAGGAAAAAGCTTCTTGTACAGAAGCCGTACAGAAATTTAAAATTCGTTGACTTTGGGGACTTTTCTCCACTTAAAAAGGCTTCTAAAATAAGAGGAAAATTGATGCTGGAAATGACAAAGAGGGAAAATTGAGTGGAAGTGAAACCCCCCGCCTCCCATTTCTCTATTCTTCTCCACATTGAACCCATTGAATATTGCCTCGCCGATCTGAAGTCATTGGCAGGGAATCTTGTTGTACATTTTCCTTGCCTGTCTCCCCGAATCTGAAGTCGCTACTATCGGCGAAGCCGGAAACTCACCTGCTACAAAGATGGTGATGCCCAACTTCGTCGACGACGAAATCGGCACTTCAAGAACTCCGGGGAAACCCATGTGAGCCAACTGCTGTTGTTCTAATTATAATGCTAAAATTTTTTCCCATGATTTTGTTCATTTTTTACTGTGAAAATCTTGCATATTTCCTTCAACTTCGTATAGAACTCCACAAATTGTAAAAAACAGTGATAGCTTCCTTGAAAAGTGTTGAGCTCCAATAATTTGTCTTCGAACTAAATTAATAATATTTATAGTGTTCATAATAAAAAAAAAAATTTACAGACACAAACTATAAAAAATAGAGATAACTTCCTTGAAAAGTGTTCATATTGTAATTTGTCTGTATACTTGGACATATAAAGTTGTTGGTTATGTGTGAAGAATGTTAAAGTGGTGAGATTATAGTTTGAATTACTTATTCAACTGTAATTGGTTTGCTGAACTAGCTTTTGTACTGTGTTGAGTACAAAGTCCTATGGAAGACATATGGGAAGAATTTGTGGTGGAGAGAAATGATGGCGAGAATGTTAGGACAATATGATATCAGTGCCGAAGGCAACATTAGAAGAAGATGGTCTGATGGTTCCTGAGGTGCCGGAGGTGGGTATGATGTTCAATGATGAAAAAGAATTGTGGGACTTCTATAAAGGATATGCATACCATATAGGTTTTTCGGTTAGGAATAGGAATTCGAAAAAAGGGTAACGATGGGAAAATTAAATATGTGACTATCACATGTAGCCGCGAAGTTCGAAGAAGCATCGGTACAAGTAGTTCTTTGAAGCCCCAACCAACAATACAGACATGATGTAAAGCTAGGATCATTGCCTCTTCAGATATTTTTGGAATCTGGAGAATCAACGCAGTGTACTTCGATCACAATCATAAAATAAGTCCTTCCAAGTCAAGGTTGTATCGCTGTAATCGAGAATTAAGTTCACAAGTAAAACGAAAGCTTGAAGTTAATGACATGGCCGGAATTCCCTTAAACAAAAGTTTCAACTATGCATTGGTTGAAGCTGGTGGATATGAAAACATGACTTGCGTAGAAAAAGATTGTAGAGATTATATTGAACATATGAGACTATTAAGACTTAGTGAAGGAGATGCAGCAGCGATACAATCCTATTTTTCCAAGATGCAACCTTAGTGCTCGAGATTCTACTTCAGTATGGATTTAGACGACGAGTCTAGGCTAAATAATGTATTTTGGGTAGATAATAGGTCTAGGCAAGCGTACAAGGAGTTCGGAGACGTTGTCACATTTGATACCACGTACCTAAATAATAAGTATGATATGTCTTTCTCCCCTTTTGTTGGCTTTAATCATCACGGACAATCAACACTTCTCGGTTGTGGTTTGTTGTCCAATGAGGACACCGATAGTTTTGTGTGGCTATTTAGGACATGACTTCGGTGCATGTATGAAAAAGCTCCCCATGGAATCATTACCAATCAAGACAGGGCTATGCAAAATGCAGTTCAAATTATTTTTCCTAATACAAACATAGGTGGTGTTTGTGGAATATTCTTAAAAAGTTGCTAGACAAGTTTGGATATCACGTTGATAAGGCTTCCATTTTTTCTACTATACATGGGTTGGTGTATGAATCACAGTTCGTAGAAGAATTTGAAGATGGTTGGAGGGCCATGATTGACACGTACGGGTTACATAGTAATGATTGGTTGTCAGGACTGTTTGACAACAGAAGTCGTAGGGTTCTTTACTATTTGAAAACAATATTTTGGGCAGGGATGTCTACAACTCAGTGAAGTGAGAGTATCAATGCATTCTTCGATGGGTATGTTCATTTAAAGACCTCGTTGAAGCAATTTGTCGAACAGTATGAACGGGCACTGAGAAATAAGGTTGAGAAGGAGTTCTAGGCCAACTTCAAGTCATACTTGCAAATGTACCGTGTACAACAATATTCGAAATGGAGAAGCAATATTACAAATGTTACACCATTTCCAAGTTTAGGAAAGTTCAAGTCGAGCTCACAAGGAAGGTTTATTGCGACATCATATTTACCACGGAGGGAACTTCAGGGACGATGTACAAACTACGCGTGTTTGTAATGTATGATGATCGTCGAAAGAGTAAAAAAATTTTCGTCTCATTCCGGAGAGACAATTGTGAAATTGTTTGTAGTTGCCACTTGTTTGAATTTCGGGGAATTCTGTGCCGGCATGTTATTGTAGTCTTAATCCGTAATGACGTTACGTCACTACCGGATAGGTACATACTACAGAGGTGGATGAGAGATGTTTGTAGATCACACACTTGGGTCATAGTGAACTACGATGGGTTGGTTAGTACTCCTGAATAGTTGAGATACGATGATATGTGTCAGACTTTTGTCGAGGTTGCAAACCTGGCGGCTGATGATGAAGTGCGCTACCATTCGATCAATGAGTGGATAACTAATCAAAATAAAGAGTTGATTACAATGAAGTCAGGTAGTGGGAGTAATGTTGTTTTACAAAGTACTACGCAATTACCCTCCTAGGGTAATCAATTTGAAACTAATGCAAGAAGGAGCGTAAGAGATTCTCTATTAACGAGACGAAAGGGCAAGACTAAGAAGCTTAGGAGAAAAAGCCCCTTGGAGTCTCAATTTCCACTTAAACAATATTCCTTTACAATGACTATTTAACATGTATGTACGTGCAGGCTACGTCGAACACAACTAAAGGATCTAGGAGAACAACATCCAACTAGATGAATACACTGCCTATTACACCCGTCGTCCAAGCATCTTAACAATATTCTATGCAGACACCGATTACATATTCGCAACTATTGTTGGTTAGTATACTTATATTATTATGATTATTTATTCAAAGCCTTAACAAAACCCGTTACCTTGTGGATATTCTCATGTTTCTGTTTAGTGAAACAATTGGGTAGCAAATATTGACTCTGTTCTTAACAATGTTGTGGTTTGTTGTAAGGCAACGCAGAAAGTCATACTTTCCCGCAAGCATTTCCCACAGTAAACTTCATCCCTCCAATGGCATCGAATCTCATATTTAGCTTCCGAGGTGTACACATGTTTAAATCTTTACATTTGACTACGATTAGTTTGTTTGCACGTACTTACGTTCATATTGTACGATAAGTAGTTCAGTGACATATAACTATCCACATATCCCTCAAGATGGTGGTCCCGGCATATGAACTGTGTATTCCAAAGTTTTGTATGACATCGGGAGTAGGTTCCTCATTCTAGTTTTAGATTTTTCATATTGTGGCGGAGAACTAGATTTGTAGGATGGGAAACAATGTTTGATTTTGATATTGAGTTTGAAAATGGAACATGGTTTCATAGTTGTTTCATACTGATTTCTATTCTGATTATTTTCCAAATATTTTGGTGAGAATAGTTATGTCTCGTTTCATGAATCAAGTACTGCTCTCGCTAAGAAATTCATCATCTGTTGTTGCTTCCTCTCCGTCCCATGTAATCACGAAGAAATAACAGTGGTGACAAGTCCATCTAGTAATGGTGGGATGAGGGCTGGTGTTGGCATTTGCTGGTTATTCTTATTGCTTGTTGTTAGCGTGGATTTCTATAGTTGATGTCGTTAGAGTGAATTTCTATAGTTGAGGTGGTATAGAAGGTGCACCATTTGAGGATATTTGCATGAAAAATGTTAGGACACAAGGTTTATCCTCGTCTATAAGCTGGAACTATGAGTTTATCTCAAGTTTTAGTGAAGGAGTGTTCCCAGTGCCATGTTTGGAGTTGTAGAAAAATGGCTCCTCATCACGGTGTTCATATTCTTAAGGTTTTTATTATGTCTTAGAAACTTGTCGTATTATAGTTGACACTAATCTTATTATGGTTGTTGAACATGTGATAGGAGTGAATGGGTTGCTTAGTTCGTATGTGACATCCTGAATAGAAAGGAAATCTGGGGCTCATCAAGTGCCTATAATAAGAAAAGTTCCTATTGGCTTGCATTTCGGTAAGGAAATCTGGGGCTCATCAATTTGGTGTTTCTTCTTTTTCAGAGTTCCTTGTCCATTTTTGTCAGTTTTGGATATCTAGGTCATGTAATGTTCATTTTTTTTTTAACTTCACACAAATGTTGACAGAGATAAAAAGAATTGAAATATATGAAAATGTAACATTTCTGCTGCTTACTTTACCGAGGTGCAACATTAATTGGACGGTTATGAAATTCTTTGTATTAGTTCATTGTAGAGCGAGATAAAGGGAGTTGAAATATATGAAAATGTAACACTTTTTTTTAGTAGAAATATAGTACAAACTAAATGCTTTTTGTAGTAAACCACCCCATCGATTTCGAATAAATATACACCAACATAAGTTACAAGAACTCTTTGCCAGCCAATAATGACATTAGGAACATAACAACATAATGGGAAAAAGTGCTTTCAAGGAATATAAGTGCATCACACCGACCCCTTTCCTTTTCCGTTATCTTCGGAGGGCTCTTTGCCCTTACAGAATGTCACATTCAATGAAATTTTGATGGTTCTTTTCTCAGCTATACGAGCTAGACTATCGAACATGCTTGGCAACTTGTGGACTTTTTTGTTCACAGTCGAATTCTTTGCCTCCTAATGGTACTCGACTCACCGTTTGCTTCTTCCTTTTTTACCCACTCAAAAAACCGCACTCATTACTGCAAGGCTTGAATAGTCGGCCTTTGTTGTTGTCTTTTTTTCAACCTCAAAGCATTTCTTAATTCCATCTATACACCATGGACAATGACGTTTTTTGTGGCATTCTCTGAAGAAGTGCTCAGTGCTTCTACAGATGTGGCATATACCGTAATTCTTACCTTTCATCCCTACATGGGAAACAAGCACATTCGTCCAAGTTAGTATACATACTGAGCCCTAACACAATGAGTAGGTATTGTAAGTTCATGTAAAAATCAGATTCATAGTGTATGTGTCAATGACAGAAGATATTGCAAGTTCAGTGTTTCTAACAAGTTACCATTGACACGTCAAACCAAACTATGTGATAATTGACCCAATTCCAATTCTAATTCTAATTCACAGTTCACTTTTACATTTGGAATAGGAAAAAATAATATACATGAGTAAAATAAAGGGACAACAAAATATAAACTACAACCATCACAAATTCTCAAGAAGCTCATACATATCCCATAATCCCATTTCTTGAATGAAATATTAATAATTTGTTAAAAATCCCAAAAATCTTACATCTTCAAAACATGTATTGTGGGTGCGGAAAACCCATAAATAATTGGTTTAAAACCCAAAAATCTTACCTTGTCGAAATGCTATAGAATCGGTAATAACGGCAGATTTGGAGACATCGATGACAGGTGGAGATGGTGACCAAAGTGACAATGAAATTGGCAGGAATAATGGGCTTCTACAGTCTGTAATATTACAAAGAAAAAAGAAATTGAATTCTTTGTTGCTTAGCGGTCCAGGCGGCTGGATATGGTGCGAGAACAAGGGCCAATTTCTCAGTTAGTGATTTAAACGAGTTCAATCACTGGGGAGAGTCGTAAGTTAGAGAGAAGTGAAGGTTTCACGTTTTTACAGAAGATTTTTAACTACTCTCCAACTTGCGACTCTTCCCAGTGATTGAACTCGTTTAAATCACTAACTGAGAAATTGGCCTTTGTTCTCTCACCATATCAGGTCGTCGTCGACCGCTAAGCAACAAAGAATCCAATTTCTTTATTCTTGTAATATTACAGACTGCAGAAGCCCGTTATTCCTATCGATTCGTCGTCACTTTGGTCACCGTCTCCGGTTGTCGTCGATGTCTCCAAACATGCCGTTATTACCGATTCTATATCATTTTGACAAGGCTAGATTTGTGATTTTTTAACAAATTATTTATGGGTTTTCCACACCCATAGTACATGTTTTGAAGATGTAACATTTTTGGGGTTTTTAACAAAGCATTCATATTTCATTCAAGAAATAGGATTATTGGATATGTATGAGCTTCTTGAGTACCATTAAGTAAAGAATCCGACTGTGAACGATGAAGTCCACGAGTTTCCAAGCATGTTCGATAATCTAGCTCATATAGTTGAGAAAAAAAAACCTTGAGATTTCATTGAATGTGACATTCCGCAAGGGCAAAGAGCCCTCGAAAGATAATGGAAAAGGAAATGGGTCAGCGTGATGCGCTTATATTCCTTGAAAGCACTTTTTCCCTTTATGTTGTTATGTTCCTAATATCATCAATGGCTGGCAAAGAATTCTTGTAACTTATGTTGGTGTATATTTATTCGAATCAAATTTCGAATCAACTTATGTTGGTTCATATATGTGTGACGATGGAGATTTGTGAAGTATGATCCAACCGAGAAGAAAACTTAACCTTTTAATATAACATACACGTACTCATTTCCCTCTTTTACGAGTTAATGTCATGGTGTTTTAAAACTAATATGTTCATATTTCAAAAAGGTCAACATGAAGACTGAACATGCATAAAACAGAGGAACCTGTAACAACGAAAAGAAGGTGAGATCAAGGAGACAAGGAAGGACAAGAAATACAAAAGATGAATATCTTCGTTAATATAATGAAATTCCATAACAACAACTTTTTCCCCTTAGAAGTATTTTTTCAATAGCAAATGGATACAAAGAAACTTATATCAAATGACGAGGAGAAAAGCAATTAAATAGAAAGAACACATAATATTTAATCAAAACGATACATTTCAATAATCTTCCCGATGCTTATACACGGACAAACAAATACAAATTTTCAACCAAAATTCAGCCAAATATAATTCAAGAGTAGATCACAAAATCTCAAAAAGCAAATAAAATAAAAACCCATACATTCAATTGAATAAAAAAAAGCAGATCTGACAAATTCAACCACAAAAATGAAACAACTATTAAAATACATTCCATTCTCGAACTCCAATATCAAAATCAAACATTGTTTCCCATCCTTCAGCTCCAATTATCCGCCACAATATAAAAAATCGAAAAACAGAATGAGGAACCTAAAAGTATTGCCAATTGTGGCTACTCCACCTATAACAAAAATATTAATAGCAGCAGTGGAGCATTTGCTAGTATACTTGCTCATCTACCTTGGGCGAACTGGCACAACCATCCCAAGATCCTTATAGGCATTATGCATCAAGTCCACAATAAGCATTATCTGCAACTGCATTGTTTTAGAAAGCAACCTAATTTTTATCCAA
>CAIGRR010032355.1:0-13127 GCA_903798365.1 Fraxinus sp. 1973-6204
TGCATATTACTCGCCCCATCATAGCCTTGACCTCTCAATCTAGATATACTCAACCCATATCTTGAAAATAATTTATCTATAGCCGCTTTTAGTGATAGAGCTGTAGTACTGGAAACATCTTCAATCATAATAAAACGTTCAACCACATGTTTCGTCTTATCCACATAACGTAAAACAACAGGCAATATCTAAGATATCTTGAGATTCATCAACTAAAATGGAAAAGAATGTTTTCACCAATATAATGATAACATCAATCGTTTCAACAGCTGCAACACTTACAATATATCCTTCTGAATTTTTGTTGATAACGTTTGTGATTTTTTGGAGCATTTTTCAAAGAAAATGCTTAAAATCCCTTCATTATGATCAGCTATCTTCCTGATAAGTTCTTTCAATGGAACTAATAAACTGAGTAGTGTGAGTAGTACTGGTGCTTTTCCTTGTCCTTGACGTAAAAGAAGTCGAACACAATCAATGGATGCATTCAAATGAATTCGATATACACTGTGCTCGTTTTGACTGCTTGAAGAAAACTGTCTCAATATGTTGCTCTTGATGAGTGGGGACAAAATATTCTCAGTAAAGTAACGCGCCACTAATGATTGACTGCTTGTTCTTGCTTCACATTTGGATAATTAGATTGCAACATAAATAGAAAACTACAGTCCACAGCTGAAAGTCCCGAAACAATTAATGGAACCCGACAAAAAGAAAACTAAAAAAATCAGGCATAAGTAAAGTAGAAATATACCAGTTGCATCGCCGCTAATTGGAGGGGGCTTACTGCTTGTTCTTGCATCACATTTGGATAATTGGATTGCAACATAAATAGAAAACCATAGTCCACAGCTGAAAATAAACAATTAATGGAACCCGACAAAAAGAAAACTAAAAAAACCAGGCATAAGTAAGTAGCGCCGCTAATTGGAGGGGGGAAGCCGGGAAGCCGGGAAGGGATTAATGGAATTCGGGGAAACTGGAAAGGGTAGAGTAGGGTTGTGGAATTCGATTTCAGGGTCAAAAAGGGAAAGAAAATGTTTCTTTTAAGTATTCTCTGCGATCATCATGGTAGGCTTCGGTAGTTGGGTTGTGGTGTGGGCTGATCTGTTTCTTTTGTTTTTTTTAAGGCAAAAATTCACTAGCCCTTAATGGGTCCGCCCCTGGTCATATTACTGGGATATTACTGGGAAAAGACCCCTTCATTCAGTATCATCTTCACTGCTTCAGCGAAAGGTGATGCAGTATTAAAGTTATGTTTCTAATATGAATTACACAATGTCTTTGTGACTAATAAGTATATATAGCTGGACTAAAAAAAAAATTAAAAGTTAAGGAACAAAGGCTTGAAAATGAAAATTTTTAGCTACAAGATGTACCTTTTTTTGTCCTTGCCCATAAGCAGCTGCTATTGTTTACCTTCTTGAAATACAAACTTTCTATCGTGATTTGCATCTCCATAGCTCTTTAGAATTTTTTGAAAGTGGTTTGCAATGTTGATCTCGAGATAGTTTGCTAATTAATAATGTGTAACAACAAATTAATGCCAAAACATATTAAACTCGCCTGATGTAGTAGTACCCTTCCAGATGGAATAGTGTCAAATTCTAGCATGCCAGAGACCACTTATATTTGATTAAAGAAACCAAAAGACAAAAGGAAGCAACTATGTTGATCTGATTGCCATGCAAACAAGAGTTAGGATTGAGTTGATAAACAAAGAAATATTAAAAATATGGTCTTCAAAAGTCCACATGCCAACCAATAATCACTTTCCACACATGCAAACGGCTACATTAACGTAGATGTGGCAGCTACAACTCCTCGTTCGATCATAATTCCCTCCAAGGATTGAGCAGGTAAATCTCAATCTTGATCGACCATAATTTATAAGAATTGAGCGAGTCAAAACCACATTCAAGCATAATTCCCTTATAAAAGCTAGAGTTGAGTCCAAGTGAGTTTCGACATCGGCCAACTATGATTTATCATGAGGGCTGGGGAGTTAAGACGAGATTGTTTAATTTATCGTCACATCGAGTCCAACCAAAGTAACTCTTAGTTTTGTTTGAGCTTAATTTTTCAAAGTCCAAGTAGAGCTCAACCTCGTTAGCATTTCATCTATGGGAACAAGCTCGAGCTAGTCTCAACCTAGTTTGAGCATATTCCCTCACAAAGGCCAAGTTCAGCCTAGTTACTCTTGACCTCATTCGAGTATAATCCTAAAGCTAAGTTGAGTAAAAGTAAGTCTCGATCTTGTTCAAACAACACTGGTCTTAAAGGAAAGAGTCGAGCATTAGGTAGGTAATTCATCCTACGGTGAAGTCGAGCACAAGAAAGTCTTGAATGCCACTTGAGAATAATCCCTCTTATGGAGGAAATCAAGCTCGAGAAGTCTCGATTGAGCATATTCATTTAACCCTATTCATGCACTGGACCTTTCCAAAACAAAAATGAAGACACTTTTGTCAAAGATACACAAAAATCAGGGTACGTTAAATTTTACACAATCATGTTTGTAGCATGAGGACTAAAGGAGTTCAATTATGAGCTTTCCTATGAATTTGTTAAAGAATTTTCTGGAGTTTTTGAATGCACTCGAAAGACGCAGAATTGTTTGTTTTCTTGCACAAAAGCCCTTGACACTTGCATGTCTGCTTGCGCAAAAGCATGTGCAAGGAATTTCTTAGACAAAAAATATGAGGATGTAATATGCTTCAGCTTCTAATTTTTTCAATTAGAAATAAATATGGGCTTCTTTTGAAAGACATTTAAGTCAACAGGTGAAGAAACTTGCTGGAGCTTTTGAATGCCCTTGAAAAACATGCATATACAAAGTTGTTTGTTCTTATACAAAAGCCATGATACCTACATATGAGGATTGTTCATTTAGGATTTCTTGAAAAGATAAACTAAGACTCGATACCTTTTGGGCATAATATATAGGCTTATGGTTAAGTCGAATGAAAATATAAGGATCATTTATTTAGGGTTTTAGGAACCCTAGCCAAATCAAACTATCGGGTATGCTTAATCATTTATTTGATGATGCCAAGTTGGACTAGGAAATGCACTGAGAATATCAAAATGCTTTGAATCATTAGGAGAAGTATGATCAAGCAGTGAGAGAAAAATAAAGTTGCATCAAGTTCAAAAATGTTGTTCGCATGAAATAATGGAGATATTTTAAAACAATTGTTGAAAAATGAAATGATCGCATTCAAGGCTTCATGTAAGTGTACTTTCTAGCAGTAATATTCACACAGTATGTGAAGAGACTAAAGAATACGGGTACCTAATCATTCTAATAAGTTCCATATTTTAGTTTTTATAGAAACAAGGCATACCAAATTCTGGCATATAAATGCATCCATTCCTTAATTTTGATGTAATTTGCATGCATATAAAGTTGAAGGTTAGTATTGAAACATATGTATCAAAACAATGGAAATGAACTGTCTCAAACATTTGATTCTGAGACAAAATTAATAAACGAAGTCTTAAGAGCAGATACAAATGGGGTGTAAGAGGATGAAGAATAAGAACAAAAGCATTATAAAGAGTGCTAGCGCTAGTAGAATGCAGCAGAGTATTTAGACTGCATATTATGAAAGTTAGGGTGTGTTTGAGCCACATCATGAAATAGTAGATTGATGGAGAATGTGTGGTTGAAAAATAAGAAAAAGTTATGAATATGATGAAAAATATTATTTTGTTTCAATTGGTGGTTGAAAATGAGTAGAATAATGAAAATGAAAATTTTAATGTGGCTCAAACATGGGCTTATTTCAGGATGAAAAAGCACAAACATTTTGCCCCTTAATGTCAGTAAGTGGACTTACCAGCAATAAAATTCACACAGTAGGTGCAATGATTAAAGATAACATACATAGAATGCACGATGAACGTTTATCACAAAATGGAAATAATTTGTCTCAAAGATTTGATTATGAGCAAAAACATGTGGAGTGAAAAGAGAAGTAGAATGCATGAGCAGGTTATCCCTAATTTTTGGAAGCTCCTCAATATCCAGTGAAGTTATATTTTGCAGTTCTAACAAATCTAAACATGAATCACACAATGTTTTTGTTAGTACAAAAATGTACTAAAATTATTAACAGTGAAGGTACAAAGGCATAGAAAATGAAAAATATTTATTGTCATACCAAATAGTTTGTCTCACGCACGACCTTCGGGAGAAACAACAATAGCAGGAACCTCTCTGCTACTCCCTACCAATCCACTTACTGGCCATTGAGAGACAAAGAAATGAGCTCAATAAGAGATTTATGATTCACAACAATCTTTTTGGCCAAGTCGAAACTAACAAATTCCTGCAATACACATCAGATGATTGGAGCATGCATGAAACTATCCATACAACGTGAACTAGAATTGAGTAAATGCTAATAAGCATTCAATAATTACTTGCCATAAGTAAAAAATTTCGTACCATAAATCACCTACCACCATTATGTCAAAAGTGTCATTCCAGATAAATGATTCTGGCTATGAATCCTTACTGGAAAGGGATCATAACCCTGTTATAGCAGAACTAGAGTTTTATAGAAATAACTTTGCCGATAAATCAAAACCTGTAACTAAGAAAGAATTTCAAAATTGGAAAAATCATGTTATATTTAGTCCTGTTGGAAAGGAATTTGGTCTCCTTACTGAAAAGGGAAGGAACTACAAGACTTTGAACATAATAACTTTGTAGCGAATGGAAACCTGCAACTTGGAGAAAGAAATCTCAAAATTTAAACAATCATGTTAATAATCTGAAGCACTGATTTTGGGGAACTAATAATTCAACCTCATAACAAGATATGTTTATCTGCGAAATAGAAAATTAAATACTTCCTAAATGTTATGAATAAAATAATTGCTTAAAACAACATGATAGCAACACCCAGAATCACTCATTACTTTGGATCAATTCATGTTGATAAGAAAAAAAAATTCAAGATTTGATTGAAGCAAAAATGAGTGGCAACTATGAATCTTCTTAAAATAGTAACTTAATTGAAAAGGAAGCACAACTTATCTTGATCCAAACCACACATAAGCCTAGAAACAAATCTGATGAAACCCTTTTTAGTATCACCGACATTGAAAACTAATCAATCCAGGTTGGTAAGAAAAAGCCCTACTCAGTGCCACTGACACTTGAAGCACTGATCATCAGTTACCAAAGAACAAGACCCAAAAAAGATCCTTCTAAGTTCTAAATCCATCCCAACAAAGAACATAATCATAAACATGAAATTATAGAACCAAATGGAACTCAGAAAAATAATTGCTAATTTAATAGAAAAGTGTAATGGCCAAAGCTCACTCGACCAAGCCCAAGCAAAATCACAAACCAATTTCAAAATTACAAGGAGGTATCACACGAAAATGTGAATCTCATCTCAGAATCTCTATCTGCTACCACTAACTAATTTGATACCAAACGCGTGCAAGCATGAATAAAAAACATGCTTTTTACATCACAAATTTAAAATGAACGTAGAGTAAAACAAGTTCAAACCTGTTCGGTCCTGTTATTTCATACCTTCTTCATTTGAGAGTGAAAAAAGTTCTTTCTCTTGTCAAAAAGGGGATACAAATGTAACTCACGGAAAATTCACATAAATAAATCCTATGAAACCCAATATTGATCATCACTCTAAAGAACAAAATCCAAAAAAAGGTCCTTGAAAATTCATACAAATGCAACATCAAAGAATATTATGAAAACAACGAGAACGTTGTCATTCTAAGAACATAATTTTTAAAATTACCATACATAGAATGAAAAAGGAACCATAAACCAAACACAAAAAGCACAAATTACGTTAAAAATTCAACCTACGAAAAATTCACAAAAACAAATCCATTGAAGTCCAAGATTGATCATCATCCAAAGTGACCCACTAAGATCTTTGAATATTTATCCAAATGTACCAAAAAGAACTTAATCATAACGACACACAAATTACTTAATGAAGAAAACATTATCACAACAAGAAACAAAACTGTTGAAATAAGCATCCATAAAATAAAAAGAAAAGCCACAACTTACCAGTTATCATTATTCAATCCAAACATAAAAAGCACAAATTATGTTAAAGGTGCACTGAAAATGCACAGAGAATTCACATAAATAAATCTAGCAAACCGAAAAGTAAACCCAGGAAATATCTTTCAAGATTCAAGCCAAATCACCAAAGATATAAAAATTAAAGAAACAAAGAGAACATAATACACTCAGAACACAATTGCTGAAGTAACCATGCATAAAATGAAAAGTGAACCCAAAACTTATCAATATTCAAACCAAATACAAATTCCATCGAATATTCAGCCCATATAAAATTCATAGAACAAATACAAATACAGTACAATCCAAGATTGAATATCAGTCCGAAAGGACAAATACTTCAAGACCCATCCAAATGCACCAAAAAAGAACTCAATTATATAGACGAAGTAATTACACAAACAACAGAGAACATTATCACTCTAGGTATACAATTGCTCAAATAGCCACACGTTAAATGAAAAGGATCACCGAGCACAACCGTTAAAGATCTAGAGAAAACTCTCATAGATTTCACAGAAATAATCATACTGAAACTCAAAATTGACCATCAATTTAACCCAGAAAATGTCTTACAAGATGCATCCTAATGAACCAACAAAGAACATTATTGTAATGGAAACAAGAGAGAACACAATTGCTGAATCCCATAACATAGATATTCAATGAAAAGCATCAGAGAATTCACAAAAACAGAATACACTGAAACCCGTTTTATCATCATATACCTAAAGAAATTATAGAAATAATTGTGAAAATGTGACTTACCTGTTCTTTAGTTAAGTATCTTATTATTAACTTACTTCTCGGTTGATCTGGAACAGCACTTGTGTCGATCTTCAAAAATCCTTGTCCAGTTCTTCTTGACGGAAAACCAGGAGACAACAGTCAGGATTGCAGAAAGAACAATACATAAAAACACTCGGAAAATTCACAAAAACAAACCCTGTGTTTAGCCCAAATTTTTCATCAGTTGGATCAAAGAACGNATTAACTTACTTCTCGGTTGATCTGGAACAGCACTTGAGTCGATCTTCAAAAATCCTTGTCCAGTTCTTCTTGACGGAAAACCAGGAGACAACAGTCAGGATTGCAGAAAGAACAATACATAAAAACACTCGGAAAATTCACAAAAACAAACCCTGTGTTTAGCCCAAATTTTTCATCAGTTGGATCAAAGAACGAAAACCCTAATTTAAACTATCCTTCAAGATTCATTCTATGCTTGAATGAAAACATGAATCTTATATAGCTAAACAAATTATATAATTTTCTTTAAACTCGACTGTTTTTGTGTTATAGCACTTGAATCCGTCTTCAGAAATACTTCTCAAGTTCTTCGTGAAAGAAAACCCCTAAACTCATCACTCAAAACGCTTATAGAAAAACCCAAAGACTCGTTGCCTCTGTTTGAAGAGCAAGGGGGTTATAATATAAGTTCTGCACAACGGTCATATTTCCATCAATTTCATATTCCACCGTTGGATTAATTTTAAATAAACGGTCCATATTTTAGGAACTTGCCAGTTATAAATTACAAGCCATTGCCCAATTATACAGTTTGGATGGACCTTGCTATACTACCCGAATTTTTTACCGAATCGCTACGTGGCGGCCCCCTATTGGGGGGGCGCCTGTGGGTCCAGGCACCCTCCTAATAGGGGGCCGCCATGTGGCGATTCAGTAAAAAATTCGGTAATCCATTAGGGTGAAGTAGAATAATCCCAATTGGGATTTAAGTTTTACTGTTTCGAAAATACAAAATTTATAAGTTAATTTCTTTTCTTTATTTTGTGTATGCATAACCTCCAAAAGCATTAATTTGTGAAAAATGGTCATTATTATTGGAAATCAGTAACGTATTTTTCTCAATTTCAATAAAATTTTTTTTAATAAAATTCACTGAAACTTGACAATGAAAATGAAGTATAAATATGTATTTCAAATATCGAATTGAAATTAATAAAAAAGATTGAAATTTTAAAATTAATTTAATTGTATTCTATATGAAAAATGATAAAACTCATTATATCTATAGCACGCAAATATCCTCTTAATTTCTCCTAAATAGTTTTAAAAGTTGCTTTTATTTTTTTTCTCATTGTCGTCTTAAAAAATGTGCCACAAAAATAAAAATTCGTGCACAAGCAAAATGTCAAAATTGCTTTAGGTTGAAAAAAAATTCCAACAAAATAAATTTGAAAATAGCCATAAGGAAAGTTCTGACAAATTTCGGTCCAAATCTTTTTTTTTTTTTTTTTTAATCCCATTTTGCATCTTTTTGATCCTTGAGCCTCCGCCATTCATCTTTAACCCCTTGATTTTCAAACTCATATGGTGATATATGGATTGATCTAATATTTTCTCCATTTCATCCTCTTAGCCCACATTATCAAATTATATGACATGTTATACTTTGATCAATGTTGAAAATCCTATTAAATATGTGATTAAAATTGAAGTATGATCAATTGAAAAGTGATAAAATTTTAATAAAGTTACCAATTACTACATTACTAAACAATTTGTTTTAGTAACTATTTATGTTAATAGATAGTTTTTTGTTAAAGGAACAAATGGCTAAAATTTTACTCGAAAAGGGGTTCAGCGATTCCTACCCTAGTTGTGGAATAATGGACTTGATTCTAAACATGCATGTTAATCGAATAATAGAATATTTGAAGTTATACTTTTTTATTGTCTAAATACTGCTTTTCATTCTACCCATACACAAAAACACATACACACATCCATATTAATCCATCACCGGCAACTAGCCACAAACCACAACCCGATCACCACCACTGTAACGTCCAAACCACCACCAAAAGTAATAGAAGCCACCAATAAAACTTTTTAAAAACCACCACCATTACAACCATCTAGAGAAACCACTGGCACGTTTTTTCTCCCTTTGATTGAGATCTATTTTCAAATATCAAGGTCCATATTAATGCGGAGCTGTTAGAAGAAAAAACCTTATATAATTGGGAAAAGAGAATAAATAAAGAGGATATATGAAAATGCACATAAATGTTGTTAGATTTTTCGTGAGTACAATCTAGAAAGTCAAATTCCACCATTTTGGGGTCCATTTTAGTATTTATTTTTTTTTTAGTAAGATTAAGGGTAATTTTGTCATTTTATAATATTTTAGTTTTATTCAGTTTTATTTAGTATTTTTTTAGATTTATTTGGATTTGTCTATAGAATTAGGATATCGATATGATCATGCTTTTTATTGAATCTATAAATACGTGTTAAGGTTGTAAAAACGTAACATTCATTTTTATTGATTAATAACATATTTCAGTTTTTCCGTTATTTAATAAATTCCAAATATTTATAATGTCTATTCGATCAAAATTCGAGCAAAAACTAGTTTTGTGTTATTATAAGAACCCTTTTTTATTGTTCACGTTTTCGTTTTGCGTCACATATATAAAATCTGACCATTAAGGTGGCTCTTCCAGTTTGCTTTTGCTGTCGTCTCTCTGTCTCAAATTAGACTTCAAGCAAACTGCAAACATTTGAGTTCTAACTTGGAATGCTTTTCAAAAAGTATGGATTTTTTTTTTTTGATCGGCTTGCAATTATGTTACGGGATATTTGTTCTAATACTTTAAAGGAGCAACTTAAGGAAATATTTCGAAAAAATTAAAAAAAACTATATTTTTCTTTAAAAAATGGTAATATATGTGATTAAATAAATTGTTAGTCCCGTAAAATGTGTGATTGAAAATGAATTTGAAAATGGTGCCCCCTTTATCAAAATTTAAAAAATATATTAAGAAAAAAATTATGTTTCAATAATATTATTTCATTGCAAAAAATATGACATTTAAATATCTATTTATTTTTTACATATCTTGAATAAGAAAAGTACAAGTAAAGCTTAAAAGATCCTTACAAACTTCATCAAAATTCATATCTCATCACCAAAGAACCATCTAAGCAGATTGACTGATTGAAAACATATGAGAATAACATATAATTTTATTTAAATATTTAAGTATTGTTACGCTTGCAAAAACATTATGTTCACGGGTCACCCATATTTATTTGCCTAGGGCCTCAATATTCTCAGGGCCGGCCCGGTGAACAAGTAACATTCCTCCCCATATCGGATATGAATAAAGCTATTTGTACAAAATTTGTTGACAAAAATCTTGACAAAATGCAAGGTGGCGCCCCCCTATTGGTGGGGCGCCTGACGCGGTCGTAAGCCTAGCATAGTTCTATCGGATATTCTGTAAAACTGCATCAGTAGTATGTGATTTCAAGGATATACCGAGGGACTGATTATAAAGCTGGTGAGAAAATAGCTTTGCATTGGTTTTCAAAAAAAGATGAAAAAAAGGGTTGTGAGGAGATCGAATTGGTGTTTGGGTTAGAGACATTTCTGGAGATTTAGGAGAGGAGCTTGATACAGAATTGTCTCTGCATTTTGATTAAGTGAAAATACAGAATTTCATCGGAAAAAAACTGCTGGGTTCAAGAGAAGAAGCTAAATTGTGTTTGGCCAGTCAGTTCCACCATTTCCACCTTAGTTCAAGACTTATTGATTCTGTTACGAAACCCTAATAATTTCCTGAAACGTAAGATGACTCTGTTAGGGGATTTGCAACCCCCCCTTTTTTTTTTTTTTTCAAAGACAAAAGGACACAAAAGATACGAAAGTGTTTTTCAAAATTTAAATCATTGCAAAAATTAAGGTCAAAGCATTCTTCTGTCAACTCAACTTCGATTGTACGAAAATATTAAGTTCAAATCATTTTTCACATGAGACAACTTCGTTGAGTTTATGATTTGGGTTCTCATGGTTCTCGAGTTTGTTAAGTGGTAGACACTTCCAATTAGTCAAAGTAATGGAGAAAGACCAACATAAGGTTCCTTTTTCAATCAATTAGGGAAGATATGAGACCTCTCAATGAATGTCTCACCAAAATTTGAACACTTCAATATGTCAACTTTTAATTTGGAGACATCAGATTTGTTTGAGCCCCATTTTGGTGGAAAATGAGTTTTGCAATAACGAATTTTTTAAAAAATGCGTCGTTAAAAAGTAGGAAAAATTTTGTGTTTAACAAAATTATTTTATCAGCAATTTCCTTTGTACGGAAGAATTACTGACAGAATTTCAATATTTGTTTTTATTTCTTTTTTGTCATTTTCCAATAGAAAACTATCAAGTGTATTATGTAGAAATTCTGGCAACTATTTTTTTAAGAAAACATATGATTAAAAATAAATTTGGGGAAAATTGAGTTTTAGATAACGGGGTTGAAACTTCAAGCAACGGCCTTGTGTAAAGTGAAATAACTGTGAGTCAAAAATGTTTCCTGTGAAATTATTATCAATAAACAAAGTGCAAATGAAATTTTCTTTAGTGCTAGCATTGGAAATTCATATTTTCATATGACCATAAGCTGTTGATAACCGAACGGAGATAACGGCGGAAAGTTAAGTGTCCCAATCCCGCTCTGATCCCAAATCGAGCCCAAGCATGACGGCGTTAATGGCCATTCCATCATTTCATTTTTTATTTCCGTTTCGAGTTTTATCGTCTTGTTTTCTTTCACTTCTTCCACCTCCTCGGCTTCTCTCCGCCGCTTCCTCCCTAAGTCCACGGCGGCATCTGATTCGCAAATTTCCATCTGAATCTCCAGTGGGAAGTTCAGAATCGCCTTGCTGCCTCGCATCCTGAATGCCGCCCTGTCGTAAGCTTTTGCGGCTTCGATAGCGGTGTCGAACGTTCCGAGCCAAAGGCGAGAGCCACGCCGCTTCGGATCCCTGATTTCCGCTGCGTACTTTCCCCACGGCCGCTGTCGTACCCCTCTGTAATGACACTTCTCCACCACAGCCGAGTTGTCCTGCACCGTCGCCTCCGAGTTCGACTGAGACGACTCTGAGAAGTCAATCCAGACTAATTTCTTGACCGCCGGCAACTCAATCTGCAGTGAAGGCTTCCTCTCAGTCAAATTTTTCGCCTTGGGTAACGTGAAGTCTATCATTGGAGTGTTTAGTTGATTTTGCACCATATCTACGGATTCCGGGCTTGAAAACTCGCTAAAATCGAATTGATTCTGCTCACAGTTCATGAAATAATCAGAAATCGAAATTGAATGGTCAGATTGAACTGATGAACTTATGCTACTAGTTCTGCTGCAATTATCGATCTCAGCAGCAAACGAAAACTCGCTTGGAGAAAACTCTCCAAGAAGATGCATTCTAATTTGTTCAATAGCTGAAACTTCTGCTGGATTTGCCATCAATAGCGTTTAAAAGTTAAAGATTAATAGAATTTAGAGAGCTGAAAATTTTGAAGGGAAATGGATTTCAATGATTGATGCGAGAAATGAATATATAGGGAGAGAGTCAAAGACAGGAAGCTTCCATCGAAGTGCTGGTTTAACGGATACGTTGAGTGAGTCTCTTATTGAATGTCAACACTGGGTTACGGTGAATTGAGTCAGTCAGGGGTTCTTCATGTTGTATCAATCTATTTTATACGTTCTTCAAAAAAGAAAAATTTATTCATTTAAAATTTATTTTTAATCAAACATTATTCAATAAAATAATATTATACGTAAATTAAAAAAAAATCTTATTTTTTAAACATATATTTTTATCACGTCACATCATAAAATACATTTTCTTCTCGATAATGTGCATCAAACACCCTCTACATGTACATTTTCATTTACATTAAATTTGACATTTTTCACGTGACATTTATGGATAAATCCTCATGTACAGATAAGATGAAATTTTACCAGAAGACTACTAGATCCTCACATGTGTGGGGCCCGCGATAATAAAAAATGGAAAAAAAACCCGACCCACCCCCCTATGGTCTGAGTGTCTGGCAGTGTTCTGGTAAAACTTCTTCTGGCAATCTAGCATGGTTCGACATTTATTCCATAACATCAGTATTCAAATTTTGACACATATTATTATACTATATTGTCAGTGCAGGTTTGGATAAAATTGTATCATTAATTGTCAATTATTGCTCAAATGTCAAGAAGAAAATAAAAAA